>CAIGQQ010031496.1:7753998-7779512 GCA_903798035.1 Danio albolineatus
CGTAACAATAAATAATATTAAATTGAAAATAATAAGGACACCTCTAAATTAACGAGGAGCCCAGAGTTTCATCTCCCGTTCAAAAGAACAACAACAAAAACAATTGACCAAAGAAATAACGTAAAATTAAATTTATTTAATTTCAAAGGAGACAATAAAAAGCTTATGGAGGTAAGTGCCAAAATAACAAACAAAAATTCAACAACTAACTAAGTTTTAACCCTCTTACCTGCACATGAAATAAAATGAAACAAAATGACATTCACTTACCTCCCTACTAACCACCAAACTGGACAAAACGTAATAAAACAAAAAGGCACCCTCCTCAGCACACGTGTCTCCGCTAAGAACTAATTGAATCACCACTCAGCTTTCACTTTCACAATTTTGCCAAGTAAATACAACCAATATTAAGTTCACAAAATGAATAACACAAGCCGGGAGAGAGGTGACTCCCTGAACGATGCTCCAGTCCGGTTTAAATGGTATTCGCAAACAAGCCGGCACCTCCACGTTGATGGCACCTGATTCCACCGCACATGTGTGGTGATCATGAAACCTGCTGAGGAGACAAGGGCGGAGAGAAGGGAACCACAACAGAGGCATATACAACAAAAATAAACTCACTAAATACAAAAGGGAAAAATAGATTTCATTTCATATATTACATAACACATAATACATAACAATATAATGAACAAAATATGACTTTACATCATAGGTCTCAAACTCAATTCCTAGAGTGCCGCAGCTCTGCAGTTTTTCTCCAACCCTCATCGAACACAGCTGATCCAACTAATAAAGGTGTTCTTGACCCTTTTGAACACCTCGATTATTTGGATCAGCTGTGTTTGATTAGGCCTGTCATAATAATCAATATATCGACTTATCGCACAATACATGAACATGGCCTCAATAACTTTTGGTGATGCAATATATATCGATCATACATAAAAACAAATTGTAGCAACATTTGAGCTGATTGTGCAACTTCTCTATCTTTATTGAAGGTGTAAGTGTCAGTATGGCTAAAAACACTACAGTATTTATTATAAATTACTATAGTTAATTTTTCAAATGGGTGCCTAACAACTGAAAATAGATCTGGTAGCAGATATCAAAGCCTCTGTTACTCTTCACCTTGCACATTTTTTTTGTTAACATTTATTATGATTTATTTAGGATATGCTTTTCCGCATTCTGATTCCAATGTCTAATTATCAAATTGTTAAAATGTCTATGGTTAAATAAAATAGTCTTAATGATAAAATATGATGTGTTCTTTTGTATGAGTGTACTTGCGTTGAGATGATATTATTTTATCATTCTGGCATTATATAATGAGTATATATAACGACTTTATTAATTATCACAATTTCTTTCCTCCTCTCCTTTTGCATTGTTACTGTGTGTGTGAGTGCGCACATGTTTGAAAGCACAGTTCTAATGTAGGTTAAAGTCAGTCTTGGTTCTTCTGAGGCTCATGAGCGCAGAGACAGAGCAAACAGCTCTTTGTTGCTCTCCTCTTTTACCTCATGTCTCTCTGGCTCTGCATCTCCTCTTCCTCCTCCTCCTCCTCCCAGAGCAGTGTCTTTTAAGTATCTTGCCGTCTTCTCTTCTCTCCTCTCTTCGGGTCACAGACATCAAAGAGAAGTGTGCAGAATGCCTCTTTATTCTGACAACAGCCTGAGAGAGTATCTGACTGCAGAAAACGGTGGCTCAGGAGACGGGAGGCGAACGAAAGGCATTTATTGTGCACCAAAAAAAATAGGATACAGTTTAATTTAACGCTCAATTAACAGCCTATTAATTTAATAAATATGCATGTGTGTGATTAAACGAAGAGGTGGTTTCGTGACGCTGGTTGATTGAGATTGAATGCGTGTTTGTGATCTTATAATGAACGGTTGTGAGGGGTCTGTCTGGTGAGGTTATGTGACAGGTGTCAATCAGAATGACAAAAGTACACTCTGTGATCAGTCAGCGTTGCAGTCGTGCTCAAAACCTGTTGTGTCTAAGTACGAACACCCAGATTTCATATGGAATATTTGTGGGTGGTCTCTGAGATGATTGTGAATGTAAGTCAAGTGGTATTTTAGACCCAGTGTTGGGTTATTACAGATTATATCTAATACACTAAAATACTTTTAACTAGATTTTATTAACTTTTAAAATACACAATCACATTATTAAAGGTGCAGTTCAAGAGTTCACACTTAGCTGATAATTGACAATAAAGCTAGTTTGGCATGCTGTCCCGGGAGAGAGCCCTGAGCTCATAAGATCCTCGAGCCCGGGGCTCCCTCCCCTTTGCAGGACGAGAGGGGAGTTTGAGCACAGGTAGATCTCGAGAACCCCCTGCCTTCCTGCTGCTTATAAATTGCTACGAGGGTATGCTGCTGGTGGAATTTGGGTATGGTGCATAAGTAAATTTACTTATGTCTCATGTTTTGGACTGTGGGAGGAAACTGGGAACCCACGCGAGCACAGGGAGAACATTAACTCCGCACAGAAATGTCAACTGGCTAGGTAGAGACCCGAACCAGAGGCATTCTTGCTGTGAGGCAACAGTGCTAGCCACTGGGCCGCCGTGCTGCCCTATAGACGAAAAGGGAGGAGTAGGGGTGGAAGGGGGGATTCTTCAAGACAAAGTTGACTAAGGTAAGATGCTTTGGTTATTTATACTAAGTTGGGAATTGTCTGATTGGTGGATTGTGCATTAGGTTGACTCTGGGCCAGCCGTGTCAATCATAAGCATGTGATCCTCTCGAAATTAGCTTATAAATAAACTAATTGGTAATTGTCTTCAGAAACATTTGTTGTTGTACTGGTTGAAAGTCTCTTCACATTCCAATAATGATTAAAGTTAATGATCTAAATGTATTTATATGTATTTTTATATTCCGGGTCAGGCATAAAACTTAAAAATGTTCATCCAATTAAAAATTGTTAAGCAGATAATTCCCATAATTCCCCATGTGTAATGTAGATGTGTGAACATCTACAGTACAACATCTCTGAAACAACATCTCTAAATGTAAGACGCTCAAAGTTCAATGCAAAGGAAGACATTGGTTATTTCAGAGTTAGCTTAGCAAAGCCTACAGTGAATTAAGTTTGGAGACTACAAAAAATACATCCTGGTTAATGATGTCATAAACCCTTCAGGTTAAAAGCATGCACCCCGCGCAGCAAAGGCGTGTGGCCAGATGTGCTGTAATTTTATAGCAGCACACTTCCTGGTGACATGGAGCTGATCTGCAAATCTCAGCATGTTATATTAGCTAACCAATCAGATCCTATTAAGGGCGGGCTTTTGGAGGAACTAGGAAGTATGACAGTTGTTTTCATGTTAGCTGAGTAGCAGTATATAATTAATGTAAGATATATGAAAAAATAACCTGATTTTTCACAAATGAAGCATGAGCACACATTGCTTTGCAACCCATAAACACAATCCAGCCTTAAAAATATACTCTGGATCACCCCTTTAAAACTATTTTAGTCACGCAAACCTTATGTAGATTTTGGTGTTTTACGAATGGGTTATAAGTAGGCCCACATGAAATCTGTGCGCACAGAAATCCACAGATTTCCGCAGATTTTAGCCCATCATTGAGTAATTATACATGTAAATGTATATTTATTCAGGTTTTTAATTATTTCAGTTATAATATTGACTAATATGAAAATGTTCATTCGATGTACTTACAATACAGTTTGTAAAGTCATATTTTCAGTCTTTTACTTGATATATTATATGATAGATAATAGCACCTTTGATTTTTATTGGTTGTATACTGTAGTTACAGAAATACATCTTCAAATCATGACATATTGTGAAATACATCTTCTTCACGTGACATTCACTAATCATGGCTTCTAATAAATCTTGACAAAATATGCTTGAAAGACCTGTAGAAGAAATATTAATATAATACTTAAAATACTTTTCACAAGTCCCTTTCAAGTTTAGTAACAATTTATCGTGAAATACTTTTTTTTACCACACCAAATCCTTTGACCTAAAATATTTACCTCTGAAATTAGTATTATCATGTCATTGATTACATATAATAACAAATAAAATATTTATTCTTTTTTTAGTGTTGTTAAGTTTTATAATTTGATTAAAACTCTTCAAACAAAAAGATTTTATATTGTTAACACTTTGTTTTACTTTGTCACACAATATATGCATAAATGTTTATTAATATTTCTTCATTCGTGTGGCTCTATTATGCATTTTTCAGATAGTATCTTTCATTGTAGACCAGATCCTTGAACCATCTGTTTAAGACACTGTCAGCAAAAAAGCTGATGATGCTGTATATACTATGAAAAAAGTGGTGTGTCGGATGGATGTAAACCTATTGTATGAGACCTACAAAACAGAATTAGAAACCTTTAAAATAGCCTAATAGGGGCACTGTAAAAAATGACACTAAACAGCATTGCAGTATATTCTGGTCTCATTTACTTACAAATATATATATATAATCTCACTGGCATGTAAAGATACAGCTATCTTTTCTTTTTTTGTTTGTTTGTTTTACCTCTACAAAAACAATTAAACACAAGCTCATTGGAAATACATGTTCAGCCTTTATTTTAGTAAATCCCCTTCAAGATACGTGACTGCAGTTTCTATGTAAAATGAATGATACAGGACAGTATAACACCAACAACTTATGTTCCTTTTCACACTAATGATACACACTCAGAAATAAAGGTACAAAAGCTGTCATTGAGATGTTATCTTTTCAAAAGGTACATTTTTTTACCTTACAGGTGCACTTTGGTAACTTAAAAGAACATCTTTGTACCTTTAGGGTACACTTTTGTGAAACACAAGCTCATTGTAGATATGTACCCCTGTCTACATTTCTGGAGAGTGCGAATTATGTAGCCAGAGGTACGTATGGCTGCATATCGTCTTTAAAACGAACACTACGGGGTGGTATGACTTTTAGCGCAACCAACTGACTGCTTAACTCTGTAAGGACGGCTTTTGCGTAGTTGCCAGTTTGCCCAGTAGCTCGCCGCATAGGCTGCTGGAGTTCCAGTTCAGCGAAGAACAGTTCCAGAAACCAGGGAAAACAAAAGCAAAAAATAAATAATCAACAGGCTGAAACATGGTGAAATCATGCGACAGCTTTTCTTTTTCGAGATTGCTTTTGCGAACACTATCGGTTGGGTGTGCGGACGGTCAGCTGACCTGTACATTGCACCCTCTGGTGGATTTATGCGAGAAGAAGGACGCGCAAGATAAATTTGAGATCATCAAAAAGCATACACAGCGGCCTCTGGTGGATTTGCAATAATAAAAACAGACGTACCTCCAGTTGTGTATTCCCCTGTCATCAGAAATGAAGTCCTTGGTATCTTAGGTATAAATATGTACCTTTAAGCTACTAATGTGGATCTGATAGGTATCAAACCCCAGTGACAGCTTTTGTACCTTCATTTCTGAGAGTGTATTTACAGGGACATATTACTGAAGTATTGTTTTTGTGAAATTCTTTGCAAAACTCCAAATAAAAACCACAAAACAGCTTAACAATGTCTATAATTTGTAACCGAATCGGTTTACCTTACCTAGACAGCACCCTCTAGTGAATTTGTCATCTGAAACGTGTAAAGAAATGTACCTGAGGCAATGCATTTTACGTTTCACAAAAATTTAGGCTGAGGCACATATTTGAAATCAGGTTTGAAATATATTTAAATAATTAAGCAGAATGGCACACTGACAAACACACATACACAGTGGTTACAGAGACCAGATCCTTGAATGAGGCGTTTCAGACACTTTCAGAGCTGATGCTGCAAGGTACAGTGTGTTATGAAAAAATTAAAGGTGTTTTTGACTTTGGATGGATGTAAGCATATTGCGGGAGACCTCCAAAATAAAATTAGCTACCTTTGAAATGGCATAATAGGTGCACTTTAAGCAACCTGTAACCTCGGTCGGATGTTACTCCCCTTTATTTTTCTTCCTTCACATCATTTGTGAAGACTTTCTGGATGGCTCCGCTTTATGAAAGCAAGTAGCTTCGCACTGATGGATGATCCAGTAAGCTGAGCAGAAACCTTGAGTGTCAGCCACAAAACCTTGAGACGGGGAGCACATAATGAACCTCCCCTTCAGCGAGCAGAAGAAAGAACGAAAGAAAGAGCGAGGGGGAAGGAGGAGAAGAAAGACGAGATAAATAGACAAGGCTTGAGGGAGCGGGAAGAGGACTTATAGCGTTAGTGTGTATGACTGCTTTCCAATTCGCATACTTATACCACACACTACAGTATGCTTCTGCGAAAGGAACGTGCGTACTTCTTTTGAGCAGCAGTTATGGACTGGAGGGTCACGACTGCATAGAAATGGGTTGACTTGCGATGAGGATAAACGCACGTCAGCTTTTGGCAGTTGAGTCTAATAATGAGCGAAGAAAAAGATGCCCCCCTGCTTCTGAAAATGCTTCCCTAATATAAAATGAGCCAAAGGGAGCCGTCAGATTTGAAAAGTTGGAAAATCCAAAAAAAAAAAAAAAAAAAACCTGTATGCTCTGCAGTGGCTGTTTTAAAGTTCTTCAGGTGCTGTGTTAAATTATTCATAATAAATTACTCACACTGCTGTTCAAAAGTTTGGCGTCTGTACGATTTTTAAAAGGCTTTTATGCTCATCAAGACTTGCTTTTTATATTAAAAATACCTTTGTTAAACAATTTTATATGTGACCCTGGAGCACTAAGGGTCAACAAGTCTTGTGTTGTATGGGTATACATTATTTATAGGAACAGCCAGCAATACATTATGTATATGACTCGCAGTTATAAACTTTTCCTACAGCTTATGCTAAAATCATTAGAATATTAAGTAAAGATCATGTTCCATAATGATGTTTTGTAAATTTCCTACCGCAAAAACATTCATTCATTCATTCATTTTCTTTTCGGCTTAGTCCCTTTATTAATCCGGGGTCGCCACAGCGGAATGAACCGCCAACTTATCCGGCATTTGTTTTACGCAGCGGATGCCCTTCCAGCCACAACCCATCTCTGGGAAACACATCCATACATTCTCATTCACACACATACACTATGGACAATTTAGCTCACCCAATTCACCTGTACCACATGTCTTTGGACTGTGGGGGAAACCGGAGCACCCGGAGGAAACCCACGCAACCACGGGGAGAACATGCAAACTCCACCCAGAAATGCCAACTGGCCCAGCCGGGGATCGAACCAGCGACCTTCTTGCTGTGAGGCGAACATGCTACCCACTAGGCCACCGTGGCGCCACCGTAAAAACATCAAAACTTAATTTTTAATCAGTAATATGCGTTGCTGAGTACTTAATGTGTTCAACTTGAAAGGTAATTTGATCAATATTTAGTTTTTTGAACCCTCAGATTCCAGATTTTTACACTCATAGCTTTATACACTCACCAGCCACTTTATTAGGTACACCTTACTAGTACCGGGTTGGACCGACCCCCTTTTGCCTTCAGAACTGCTTTAGTTCTTCATCGCATAGATTCAACAAGATATTGGAAATATTCCTCAGAGACTTTGGTCCATATTGTTGATACAAGGCAGGATGGATCCATCCTTTCATGTTGTTGATGACAAAATCTGAGCCTACCATCCAAATGTCGCAGCAGAAATCGAAACTCACCAGGCAACGTTTTTCCAATCTTCTAATGTCCAATTTTGGTGAGCCTGTTTGAATTGTAGCCTCAGTTTCCTGTTCTTAGCTGACAGGAGTGGCACCTGGTGTGGTCTTCTGATGCTGTAGCCCATCTGCCTCAAGGTTGGATGTGTTGTGCGTTCAGAGAAGCTCTTCTGCATATCTCGGTTGTAATAAGTGGTTATTTGAGTTACTGTTGCCTCGATCAGCTTGAACAAGTCTGGCCATTCTCCTCTGACCTCTGGCATCAACAAGGCATTTGCGCCCACAGAACACTGGACATCCGCTCACTGGACATTTTCTTTTTTCAGTTTTCAAATCGTGCTGCTTAATATTTTTGTGGAAGCATTTATGGATTCATTGATAAATAGAGAGTTCTAAAGAACAGCATTTATTTCTATAATCATAAATATGTTTACTGACACTTTTTGATCAGTTTAATGCATGCTCTCTCTCTCTCTCTCTCTCTCTCTCTCTCTCTCTCTCTCTCTCAATTCAATTAAATTCAGTTCAACTGAATTTAGTAGTAGTAGTAGTAGTAGTAGTAGTAGAAAAAAATAAAGATATATACTTATAATAATTAAACAAAAATATACATAATATATCATATTATTCAATATATCATATTATTATTATTCAATATATCATATCGTTCATATATGTATTATTCACTCAGTTTAATACACTGTACATTTAACAATCAACATTGTAGGATAAAACTCTCTCTCTCTCTCTCTCTCTCTCTCTCTCTCTCTTTCTCGCTCACTCTCTCTCTATCACACACACACACACACACACACACACATTCTTTTATCTTTGTCATGATGTCAGTAAGTAATATTTTACTAGATAGTTTTCTAGATACTAGTACTCAGTTTAAAGTGACATTTAAAGGCTACACACTGCTTTTTCAAACTACTTATTTAAAATGAGCTGAAACAACACAATTCTTGAAATAATATAATAATAATCTTGTTTAATATCTTAATTGTTTTATGATCAGTTCATTTAAATTTGTAAAAACTAATAAGTTCACTTAATTCCTTCATGTTGTCATGTTGCGTGTGGAACTCAGCACCTTTTACAGTGTAGGTTAATTAGGCAGGTTAGGGGCAGGTTCTGGTTCTTCTCCAGAACAAAAAATATTATACACTCTCAGAAAAAAAGGTACACGATGGTACAAATAATGTTCCTTGAGGAACAGTTTTGTACCTTTGTAAAAATTGTACCTTATATGATACTGAAAAGACCTCTTATGATACTGTTCTGTGCCTTTTATGGTACAACTGAAATGAAGGTACACAATTGTTCTCATATAAAAGGTACAAAAGTGTTGAACAACTCCTTCTATATTACAGCATCTATGAAAATAAATATGACTGGAAAGGCAAAGTGATTTTTATGAATAATTTCCATATTAACACAAGAATCATCATTTAAAAGTATATGTTTAAAGATACTTATAAACATACATTTTTAGTCCTATAATACAATAATACAAAACAACTGGTAAAACATAAAACTATAGGTATTGTAAACTAAACATTTAAGGCATTTTAATAAATGTTTGGTAAGCATTTTTGACACTGTTAAGGTATAAAGTGTCTTGTCACTGTGGTAGTACCTTTCACAAAGTATACAATATTGTATCTGCAGGTTTTTAAAAACAAAGGTACATTTTGGTTTCCCATGGTACAAATCATGACCTTAAAAGGTACAAATTTGTTTCTTTCCTCAAGGTACAATTCTGTCCCATAAAAAGGTGCTGCCCCAGTGACAAGGGTTTGTACCTTCTTTGGTACAACATTGTACCATTTCTCTGAGAGTGTGGGAAATACTGTGAAAAAATCCAGACTCTGTTAAACTTCATTTGGGAAATATTTGAAAAAGGAAATACACAGGAGGGCGAATAATTTTGACTTCAGCTGTATGTTATATTATATAATGCATAATTGAAATGTGATCTATCAAATAGAAAATATAACGCATAACAGCATAAACAGAAGTAGAGCAATACAGTAATGATATTCCAAACATAATCTCTGCTTTCGTAGCGTTTATAGGACGCATAGCATGAGAATGGGGATGCGGTCTGAGTGTCTGATATATAGAGGAAGAGAGAGATAAAAAGAGATATGGGTGCTTACAAAGCATGCAGTGTCGGCCGTTTGCTGGCAATTGGAAGTAACGTACTGCCTGCAAGAGCAAATTAGCCTCCAGGGAGTTCTTCACCTCAAATTGAAATTGACAGCAGGTGACACTCACAAACTCATTAAAATAGCTCTGGCAGAGGTCGGCCTTATGCTGGGCCAGCGCGGGCCAGACAGTCTATCAACAGGGGGGGAGATAAATTAAAAATTTCGTCCAGGGCCCGAATCGGAGGAGCTCTGCTTTTTTGGCCTTTCGAATTATCTGATTCAGTAACTCATCCAAAGGGTTCAAAGTTTTCTAGACGGCATGACCTGCGAAGTTTAAGCACCGTGTGTTATTTATTGCCAATAATGTTTTTATAGCCGCTTGGCCGGTGTGTTTAGAGGCGTGGTGCTGTGATGGATCTCGTTTGGAGAGTGCTAACCTAATGTTCTTTCTAAATTTGGCCACGTACTGTATATTGGTTTGGCTTGCTTTTGCGGTGGAGTTTTGGATGAAAGCATGTGTCCAGCTGAAAGTAAATGGCAAACGTTGGTCATTAGTGGTGATTTTTGTCCCGTTTTCTAGATTCATGACCGGCGGCGCAGCTTGTGTGTGCCAGCCGTTTAGCATTTGCAATATCGACTGTTGATCTTTTCTGATTCGTTTAATCCAGTCAGGTCGAGCGGCGTGCAGCGTGTGGCATTCATGGGAATTAGGTGTCTCTCAGGCAGGACTCGCTCTATAGCGCTCATGCAAAAAATATCCAACCGAAGCCAAAAGTATGCTTCGCTTTTTTAATGGATGCTATACGTGAGTCAAAGCCTTTAAGAGTATACTCCATGTGATAGCATCTATAAACACAGGCACTCAACATTAAATAGATTTATCCTGGTGTTATTCTAGTTTCATCCTCTCTGTTTCTTTTCTAAATGTGAAGAAGATATTTTAAAGAATGTTGGACAAGAACACAAGACAAGAGAAGATAAACAACACGAGAAAAGATATTTCGAAGAATGTTGGAAACTTGTTACCATTACCATCCATTCATTTGTTAATTTTCTTTTTAATTTAGTCCCTTTATTAATCTGGGGTCGCCACCGCAGAATGAACTGCCAACTTATCCAGCATATGTTTTATGCTGCGGATGCCCTTCCGGCTACAACCTATTACTGGGAAACACCCATACACACTCTTTCACACACATACACTAAGGCAGGGGTCTCAAACTCAATTTACCTGGGGGCCGCTCGAGGCAGAGTCTGGGTGAGGCTGGGCCGCATTAGGTTTTCCACACAAAATTATATTATTAATTTCTGATTTGTTTATTATTTAATTTGTGTTAAAAAAATAAAGAGATTTGAGAAGATTGGAATTTAACACAACATAAAAAAATAAGAAAAAATAAGAAAATAAATCAATCAGTAATAAATAGTACTACTACTACTGCTACTACTACTACTACTAATAATAATAATAATAATAATAATAATAATAATAATAATTAGATTTACTGTAATCCGCTGTTGTTACGGGGGGAAAAATTCATTTTCATTTGTTTTAACTTGTTTTCCCAAGTAACGGTGCGACCGTATCATTTGTAACAACAACAGATAACGACACCTAATTCATAATAATAACTAATTAGAACTATAACTAATTGGTCCGGGTTACCGGGGTGTGTGCCCAATAGAAACGAGGCAGCCAGCAGGCACGGAAGAACACTCGCTGAGGTAACTTTCACTCACTGAGAAATGTGTCTCTGCCTGCGTCAAGCGGATGTCCTGCCTCTGAGAGCCATATACCCCATCATGATTGGTAGGTTCGTTCAGCTCCGCACACAACACTGTAAAGTGCTGTGTATATATATCAAACTGGAGGGCTGCACTGACATTAAACTTTCAAATTAAGGCGGGGGCCACAAACTATCGTCCCGGGGGCCGCATTTGGCCTGCGAGTTTGAGACCCCTGCACTAAGGCCAATTTAACTTATAGCTCATGTGTTTAGACTGTGGGAGAAACCTGAGCACCCACAGGAAACCCACTCCAACACAGGGAGAACATGCAAACTCCACACAGAAATATCTTCCATTCCTAAATGTTTACTTTTTCTGCACTTATTTTGTATTGAATAACTTAACATTCAGACGTTTTTACTGTTTTAAATCTCTTTTCACTTACAAAAGCTGCATTTATGTGATCCAAAATACAATAAAACACAGTTTAAAAGATCTAATATATTTTGGCATTGGTGAAGTTTAGTTTTAAACTGATGTGAAGAGGATCACACGCTTATGATTGACCACAGCCGGTCCAGCATTAGTTAACACATGATCCTCCAATCAGATGATTCCAAAGTCACTATAAAGAACCACAGTCTTCATTCCACAACCATCTTCGTCAACCATCTCTCCCCCTTTCTCCCCATCTCCTCCTTCCTTTACCTAGATTGGGCGGCACAGCGACTCAGTGGTTAGTACTGTCACCTCACAGCATGTAGATCACTGGTTCGTGTCCTGGCTGGGCCAGTTGTCGTTTCTGTATGGAGTTGTCCCCGTAATAGCGTGGGTTTCCTTTGGGTGCTCCGGTTTCCCTCACAGTCCAAAGACATACACTATAGGTATGAGTGTGTCTGTGTATGGGTGTTTCCCAGTACTGGGTTGCAGCTGGAAGGGTATTCGAAAGGGTATCCGATTGACCACAGCCGGTCCAGCATTAGTTAACACATGACCCTCCAATCAGACGATTCTTAAGTCACTATAAATAACCACAGTCTTCATTCCACAACCATCTTCGTCAACCATCTCTCTCCCTTTCTCCCCATCTCTTCCTTTACCTAGATTGCACAGCGACTCAGTGGTTAGTACTGTCACCTCACAGCACGTAGATTGCTGGTTCGTGTCCCGGCTGGTCCAGTTGTCGTTTCTGTGTGGAGTTTTCCCCGTAATGGCGTGGATTTCCTTTGGGTGCTCCGGTTTCCCCCACAGTCCAAAGACATTATAGGTATGAGTGTGTCTGTGTATGGGTGTTTCCCAGCACTGGGTTGCAGCTGGAAGGGTATCCGCTGCGTAAAACATATAAAATAACAGTTGGCGGTTCATTCAGCTGTGGAAACCCTTGATAAATAAGAGACTAAGCTGAAGGAATATGAATGAATGATATTTAAATAAAATGTAATTTATTATTGTGGTTAAAAATGAATTTTCAGCATCATTGCTCTCGTCTTTTCAAGTCAGACTTTTTTCTGATTTGCTTCTCAAGAATATTTCAGAATCATTTGATGAATAGAAAGTTCAAAAATACATTTTGATCAGTTTAATGCATCTTTTATGACTATATATGTCCGTAAAATATTGATATCTGACTCCAATCTGGTATATAATCAAATTGCATGTATTCGGTTTGTTATCTGTATAAAATTCTCTCACTTCTGCTTGCTCATTGCTTCTGCCTTCATCATCGTCTTTCACCTACAGTATATTCAGCACTATCATCTCCCACTTTTTCTTTTAGTCATCCTTTCCTTATTCCTCTCCCGCTTGTTCCTCCTTTTATAACCATCCCCTACAATCCTCTCTCCATTGTCCACCTCATCTATGTGTGTGGGTTCGATGTATACCAAGGAAAAAGGCCTAGGCTTGTAGAAGGAGAGGCCTAATGAAGAATGTATCGATTTCCTATAAGAAGGATTTAATCAAAGTCCCACGACACATCCACTGGGACAGAAGCCTCGCTACAGCACCAAATTACACTTCATACACCATCTATTTTTCAGCCACGGCGATAAATGGAGGTGCCGAGCAGATAGATGAGAGTCCCTCCAGCTCGTTCATCATATCCAAACTAGGGGAGGAAAGCAAAGTGATTGAGACGGGCAGCAACAACAGCCAATGATAAATAGAGCGGGAGGCGTCCAGGGGGCGGAAACAGCATTTACCATTGGACAAGGGAGCTTTAATTGAATTTGGGGAAGAGAAGGTTGTATAATGCATGATTCATTTGATCTATAAAAATATATATGGCATTATGTCGACCAGTGCTATGGTGTTGTTGTTGTTGCATAGAGCATTTGTAGTTTATTAGACAGTAAAGATAAGTAATTCAATTGACTGAGCTGTTACTATGGCTCATTACGTGCTGCGGTGGAGGAAAAGTTTACGAGCGCCACAAATCTGATGTGGATTTACATCGGCTACAACGCTGTTTGTCAGCAAATATGAGGATTAGCGTTTGGATTAGAGTATGCTAATTTTACACAAACACGAGCAAATTCTATATTTGGCCAATTAATGCTGTAAAGGAATGATTATTCAGGATTCTGTGAGAATACAGAAAACAAATATTATTTCAGTCTATTTGATTTAAGGGTTTTATGCTGTCTAAAAATCAATGTCGTCGGTTCAATATCTGGAATTGCATATAAACAACACAATGTAAAGTGTATAGTGGGTGGCCACTTTTCAGCAGTGCTGGATCCAAAAGTATTTCTCCTATAGGATTCTTAAATTTATTTTCTTTGTTAAAGTATTATAAGTCATGCACCAAGCCGACTACAACTCTACAAAGGACTGCAAATCACTATAAGTCCAATTAAAAACATATATACAGTTGAAGTCAGAATTATTAGCCCCCCTGTTTATTTTGTCACTAATTTCTGTTAATCAGAGAGATTTTTTTCAACACATTTCTAAACATAATAGTTTTAATAACTCATCTCTAATCACTGATTTTTTTATCTTTGCCATGATGACAGTAAATAATATTTGACTAGATATTTTTCATGACACTTCTATACAACCTAATGTGACATTTAAAGGCTTCACTAGGTTAATTAGCAAGCTAGGGTAATTAGGCAAATTATTGTATAACGATGGTTTGTTCTGTAGGCTATCGAAAAAAATATTAGCTTAAAGGGGCTAATCATTTTGACCTTAAAATGGTCTTTAAAAAATTAAAAACTGGTTTTATTCTAGCTGAAATAAAACAAAAAAGACTTTCTCCAGAAGAAAAAAGTATTATCAGACACACTGTAAACATTTCCTTGCTCTGATAAACATCATTTAGGAAATATTTGAAAAAGAAAAAAAAAATTCATAGGGGGCTAATAATTCTGACTTCAACTGTATATACTGTATATACATAGAGCGGGGAAAAATAAGCAACACAGGCTCATTCTGATAACGAAGCCCTGTGTACATTTTAGAGATTGTGAATTATGTAGCCTGAGGTACATATGGCTGCATTTCATTTTTTAAATGAACGTTATGGGGCGGTATGACGGCATTCCTTTTTGTGATAACCTCCATATGGACGACTTTCCAGCTGTTACCAGTTTGTACCAGTTAGTTCACTATGTACATCAGTGGACTTGAGGTGCAGAGAGGAGATGACCAAGACGTCAGGATTCGAGACGGTGAGGAGCGGTTTTAGAAAGCGGGTAAGACAAAAAAAAAGCCAAAAAAAATAAATAAAGTAAATAACAGGGTGAGAATATGGTAAAAATCAGACGAGGGCTTTTCTTTTTCTGGATTCCTTTTTAAATTTGTCGGCTGGGTTTAGGGAAGTATGTGGGCGGATCAATCTGTGCTTTTTAGAATACTATTGGTTGGGTTTAGGGACAGGGGAGGGTGAGTCAGTCGATCGGTCAGTCAGTCATTCAGGGCGTACTCACTCTATGTACAGTTGCCTTGAACCGGGCCGAATCACGCTTGTGCCCCTTCCTGTCTCCCCTGACGGCCCGTACTCACATTGCATTCAGGCCTAAGCGTGCTTACGTCATCGATGATATGCTGTTCAGTTTAAAAGCACTCTCGCTCAGCACAGTGGAGATTTCTTTATATCTTTATATCGTTTTAGAGGCAGTGACATGCAGTCAATTATTTCGCCGAACAGATTAAACATTTTTAACGCTCATAAACAATCATTAATTAGGAGGTTTGCTAAAGGTGCAGTTGTCATGCAGTGAGGGCTTAAATAACCCTTAACAGTTAGAATGAAAAACAGTAAGAATGATTAATAAATCCATATGAAGCGGTCCCTTAAAAGTCACGTCTCGACTTTAGTTTTGGGCTCAGGCACACTTTGAACTCACACTACAAGTGTACCGCACCTGAGCCCAAGTGAACTGTGCTCTGGCACACCTTTTCCAACCAGACCAGGGCCGGCCAACTGAACCACGCCTGAGGCTGATTCAGAGCACTCACATTTCTCAAACGATCCGGGATACAGGCCTGGGCACGGTTCGGATAGCATAGTGTTAGTGCGCCCTCAGTCAGTCAAACAGTCAGTTGACAGCGGCCTCTTGTGGATCTACTAGAGAACAACAGGCGCGAATGGCACTCGCGAAAGAAATTTGAGATCTGAAAAAGGGTACACAATGACCACTCGTGGATTTGCGAAAATAAAAACTGCCAAAAAAAACTTAGCTCCTGGGATGTATTTGATGGTCTTCAGAAATGTATATAGAGGTACGTTTTCAGAATGAGCATGGGTTGAAAATAAGTATTGAAAACATCATGTTTTTTTCTTTGAATTTTATTTCTAAAGGAGCTGTTGACATGGAATTGAACCAGATTTTGATATAAAAATAAATAAATAAATAAATAAAAAAAACTATACAAATATAAAAATGAAAAAAATTAAAATTAAAAAATCTGAAAAGTGAGTTATGTGTAATAACAATGGAATGAATCGAGGAGAAATACTGAACTACTAAAATGTATTTAACACTTTATATAAAAGGCTTTTTTTGGTGCTGGCAGTTTAAAGATCATTTAAAGAAGTTATTTTCAAACTTCCATGAAAATTTAAAACAGGAATCACTTCTAAACCATCTTTCTGACTTCACCAACACTGTGCACTCAGTGGAAAGAGGCAATACAAATAAGACAACACTAGCATATAATGATGAATTTGATGAAGAAATGTTTCCATCTCTCTATAATAAATGCAAAATTCCTTCCAGATTTGGCTTCCTTCAGATATGTACACTTTTTTCACTCATAAATACGTTGCATTTCTGAGTTGGAAATGCTGTTGGCTTCAAAGCGATTTTCAATTAGGTGCACACATCTTAGAGACTTTTCCTCCCCTGTTTCTTATCAGGCTTCAAATGAAGGGCCTTTTATGTTTGTGAGTTTCTATGGTGACCGTTATCCTGTGCGCGCTGTGCTCAAAAGACCCCTGCTGGTAAAGTATGCTTTAAATAGTTGTACAATAGTTAATCTGCATAGCTACTCCTTGATTGGAGTGGCACCCACTTGGATGAGAGCAGTGAATCGAAATTGTTTTGCCCCAGAAAAAGGAACTAAATAAAACATGTATTGATGTCGGAATATATGACACGGTCTTAGAAAAAAGCAATGTCCGCTGTTCATTTTGAAATCTAGACTAAAGTGTTTTCTGAATGAGTTATTCACACATAGAGCATTGACTGGGAAATTATTGTAAATGCAGAAAGCGTCACATAGATATCACGATCCAGACAACACATGAATGTTTTCCAGCGATATTGAAATGCCCCTTTTTACAAGATGTAAAATAAGTCTCTGATGTCCCTAGAGTATGTATGCAAAGTTCAGCTCAAAAAAAAAACACAAATAATGTTTTATAAGCCTCTAAAACTGGGCTTTGATCCTGATTGTGCCATTTTGGTGACTGTCACTTTAAATTCAAATGAGATTCAAAAGAGGGCGGAGCTACAAACACCTGTGTGTCATCCATAGACTGTAAAAAATATGGATAGTATCTGATGTCTACAATTGAGTGTGGCCAACCGTCGTCATTTTGTTCGCACGTCGTCGCACTGACCGGGGGTAACCAAAAAAGGGCAAAGAGGTGGAGCATGAGCAGAGCTACAGTACAGATGCCTTTTTTGGGAGAAACACTTATTATTTCATTACCTGTGACTCATTTGTGTTCTGACCACATGTGCTATGTATACCAATAAAGTGTTTAGTCTTTTAAAAACACTTGTAATACGTTGAGCCACTAAGCGTTGTTCTTATGAAGTTTTTCTACAGGAGGAAAATGCTACACTGTTAAACACTGTTAAACTTAACTTAACTTTGCATTTACTAACATAGGCTATATTTGAAGTATTTGGAAGTAACTACACTGTAAAAAAAAATCCGAAATTTTACAGTTTATTTCCAGCATCTGGGGTGCCAGACAAAAGTAAAATAACGGTCATTAAATTAAAGAAATTTACCGAAAAAAAACAGATATTAAATTACAGAAGTTTACCAGAAATTTTAATTTAAGCAAATTTTTGTAATTAAATATCCGTTATTTTACATTTTTTGCCAGCACCCCAGCTGCTGGAAATAAACCAGAAAATTATGGAATTTTTTTTACACTTCCAAATACTTCAAATATAGTCTGTGTTAGTAAATGCAAGGCTGTTTATGAAATCCAGGCATAAGTTAAGTGGTTGTAAACTATTTATTTTGGCTGAATTTAAACAAATTCAACGCATATAAATTGTTTGCAACAATTTTGTAGACATCATTTTTTTCAGAGTATGACAACGTTTCAGATGATTCTTATAGCCTACAGCTGATCCATCTGTCAGATACTGCAGTGCATTCAAGTTATAAAGAAAATTATAAATGATAAATTATCATAAATAAAGCAAACACATTTAAAGATATGGTGTATATGTATAAAAGAATTTCACTCACCTGGGAAATGGAGCCCACTTGAGTGGTTTGTGAGCACAATTATGTGCACAGAATGGCATATTTTCTGATAATTGTAGGAAATAACTTACTCAGGCTGTTTATGCTAATGAGGTAGAGATCATCACTTATGGGCAGGGCTTTCCCCATCTGATGACATGTGCAAAGGGAGAATATCAATCAAAGTGTTTCTGCAGACTGTTTTTATTAAGTGTGATTATAAAAAATAGAATTAATTCATTTCTATCTTTAAAGGCTGGCTATATTCACACATTGTTGACACACAACTGTGTTTAAACCCTTTATAAAGGTAATTTTTGCATAATAGGTGCCCTTTATTGTCATACTGTTTGTTAGAGCAAATTTAGATTTTTTGGTTTTTCATCCTCTCATCCGGTGATTTGAGGGGAAAATAGTTCAGTTCAGGTTTTGCGAATTCAAATAACTACAAAGACTCTCCAAACAACAGATGGTTTTATATAGGCCATGTGTGCATTATTTACAACATTGTAATCCAGCAGAGTAATAAACACCTTTAGAAATATGTGCAGCCCAGCTACCTACTCAAAATGTGTTTTTGCTTGTTCACTTTACAATATAGGGTTTATTAGTTGATGCAAGTTAAAGAATTCATCAACATGAACTAAGAATGACAAATATTTCTACATTAGTCATTAACCATAGTTTAGCATTTATCATTGTGTGATTAAAGCCCACACAGTGCCTATTGGAGCTCTACACTCTCAGAAATAAAGGTACACAAGTTGTCACTGGGGTGGTACCTTTTCAAAAGGTACACATTTGTACCTAATGGGTCCATATTAATACCTCAAGGGTACTTATTAGTACCTAAAAAGTACAAAAGTGTTCCTCTTAAAAATTTTAGGTACTAATATATACTTTTGAGGTACCAATATGGACCCATTTGTGGCCCATTTCCACTGAGTGGTACAGTACGGTACGGTACGGGTCGGTACGGGTCACCTTTATCAGGCTAGCGTTTCCATTGCTAAAGGGTACTCTTTTGGTGGGCGTTGTGTACGACAGAAAGTTTCAGTCAACGTCATTTTCGCTCGAGGAAATGTTTACAGTAAAGCTTTATGGGTCGTTCACAAATCATACGAGAAGCACTTCTCACAGAACAGACGCTTTATTATACACATAAACACTGGTGTATAAATGTTCATTACTGACTGAACATGATCTGATTATAACTAGATCAATGATGTGAAATAGCCTACGGTCCGCGATTATATCAAATAAATAAATGCAGCATATATGAACATATACAGCCCCACACAGTCTCCGATGTTACCAAATTACAGACAAACTACACACAGCAGATATTTAGTCCTTATTTAGGTCCAAAAACAATTCGAAAAATATAGCCCCCAGTCAGTGCAAACCTCTTATCTGTATATTTAATCTTCACCAGTACATGTAGTCTCTCTGTCATTATTCTCTCGTTAGAGTAATTCCGTCATTCCGAGGTTATATTAGTCCAGGTTAAGAAGTTTGTTATTTCAAATATTGACGCGAGCGCAAGAGACAAAGCGAAACCTCTCGCGCTCGCGCTTATGGGCTTGTAACCCATAAGAATCTGCTCTTCTCTTGGCTTTGTGGCTGTTCAAGGCGACGACAAGGTTTGTTTAAGCTCCGGTCGACCATGGCTCATTATTATATGCTTTATATATTATTTATATGCTTATATTATTTCGGGGCATTGTCTCTCGGCCGTGTATTAAACATGGCGGGTCCTTTGTTTTCATTCTACTTGTTGCACGAGCAAATGACGTATCTCTGTAAGCCAGCAGCGTTCATCTTCGTGTTTAGCTCTGCCTTTTAGTCACTCTTTGGTACGCTTGGGACCCTTTGCAAAAGGTGACTAAAAAGTGGTATGGTACGGTTCGGTTCGGTATGCTTTTAGACAGTGGAAACGGCCTTAAAAGCGTATCGAACCGTATCGTACCGTACCACTCAGTGGAAACGGGCCATTAGGTGCAAATGTGTAACTTTTGAAAAGGTACCACCCCAGTGACAACTCGTGTACCTTTATTTCTCAGAGTGTTGATCTGCCTGTTTTAGACTGTTGCCTGATTTTTTTTCTTACATTGTGAACTCATAGAAGGAGTGGTCAAATATATTTCTATTATCTATTGTTTTATTTATTAACATTGTTAACTATTAATTGTTCAATTTAATAACATTATTAATTAATTAAAAAGTATATAGCTGGATGTTTAGTTCACGATTTATGTTTTTTTTTTCAGTTTCTTAATGTTAGTCACTGGATTTATTAACATGCAGCAGCAATAATTTTTCATTATTATTAACCATAGTTTAGTAAGATCTGTTAAAATGACTTAAAATGTAAAAAAAAGTACTCCAGGGTTTCTTGAACCCTTATAAAGTCACCTTTTTCCAAAATGTTTAATGTTAAATGTTGCTAGAGAAAAGGATCATGAATCCATAGTGCAATTCAAAAGCATAAATAAATGGGGGAAAAAACATGAATCAGAGAAAACGGTTAATTTACAGATATGTTTTACATATGAAGTGCTCATATGAATTTATATATGCCAGTAACTGTGAGCATATTTAGCAAAAATACTTAATTTTTAAATAAAACAACATCGATTCCACTTCTTTGTTCCTCAGTGTGAGTTTTCTGTTAATATTTTTAGCAAACAATCAAAGTTTTAACATTAAAGATGTTTTTTTTTTATGTTTTCTCTCCTCATATTTACCAAGGCTGCCAATATAAACGGATGGCACTGGACGTCCTCAGAATGTGGGTTTGTTTTTCACAAAGCATTCCTGCATCTCATTTGCGTATTTTCTCCCAGCCAGCATCAGTTAGTCCCTCTGCGTTAATCCACACTTGGATTGTCACATCCTGACAAATGGTCCAGCAGTCAGTCAACACTTGCTATATATAGCGGTCTGCCGGTGGTCTTTAAAATGCTGCTCTTTCAGTCTCGCTGGCAGTGAGTTGGTTGAATGTTACTGTTGCCTGTCAGACAGGATCGCTGTGCTGTTCTCATCTACTCTGGTTAATAGATGTGTTTGCTGATGCAGTTGTCGGGTCAGTGCTTTCTGCTTGGGCCATCTCTGATTCTTTGACCCAGCGTTTACTTTAGACAGCGTGAGATGTGTGTTCAACAGTGGTGCTGGATAGATCTTTCTGATAGCCTTTGTATTAAATATGATATTTTTAATTAAAGTGATTTTTTAAATATAGAAAGCAGATGCATGTTAAGGGTCTACTTTATTTCACAAAAAGAAATGTTAAAATAAAATGTCACAATATAAACAAAATAATAATTGTAAGCTTTTGACTCTTCTAAAGCATAAAAATACCATAATATGTTTGCAGATATTTAAGAAACATGCCAAGCGAACGTGTTTATCTGAAAAACAATGCTGAAGTCAGACATTCTGTTTTGAAAATGTGCATTAAGTGCCGGAATGTCTGTCTTTAGTTAGTCATTTAACCCGTCCACTGCCGCTTTAGCCAATTATATTTCAGCACACCGGGTAGCCTTGGTGGAAAATAGCATATTTCGTTCATTCAGTCAGAAAGGCTCTCAAAGTGTGTGTCCGCAACCAAAATGCGACCTCTGGTGGACAGTAACAGCCTCCAAAATGAGACTCAGATTCAGAGTTCCACATGTGTTGGATATTAATTAGCAAATGTTACAATGTAACCTGCTCACCTAATGTTTAAGTTCGTAATTTTATATATTAAATTACTAACTTAAACATTAGGTGAGCAGGTTACATTGTAACCGTGTGTCCAAACAACACGCTACATGACGAGATTTGCAGTCATAATCAATTTGGCTGTTTGCACCAGACGAAACATGTCAGAAATGTAAATACAGCCATTCAGAAGCACAGAATAGTGTACTCACTGCCCTCCAATGAAATGGTGAGGTTTATAATCTAATTAATACACATTAAACCTCTTTAACATTATTAAGTATACATGCTGATTCACTGATATGTGTTGGTTAGCACTGAGTCTCAGTTCTCAAGTTCAAATGGTTTATTTTATTTTCAAGATCTGAGGTGAACTATCTGCTGCTGCTTTCAGTAGTATGGCCATAAATGTCACGTAAAATGGGATTTAAACTCACATTATTAGCATTTAACACTGAATAAAGCACATGAGGTGTACCTGAGGTGATCATAGTCAGTGTTCTGTTGTTCAGCTGTGATAAATAGAAGCTGTTTCTAAAATATAAAATTCGAGGTGTTGGTCTGAACAAAAATATTCCTT
The DNA here is from genome assembly GCA_903798035.1 of Danio albolineatus. NCBI lineage: Eukaryota > Metazoa > Chordata > Actinopteri > Cypriniformes > Danionidae > Danio > Danio albolineatus. The sequence goes on from CAIGQQ010031496.1 coordinate 7,776,778, forward strand.
CTATCGCGTGTCGTTGCTTTTATTTAGAACAAGATTTAAATCAGCCTTAAATCAGCCTTTAGGCTCGGCAGTCATGCACACTGCTGTTGATGTCTTCAGTCTGGCAACCTGTGCTTGCGTGTGTTTTTAACCAAGTTTGCAATACCTAGTTCAAACACAGGGTGTCAAACGTACATACTGCACCTTTTAGCTGAATACTAGTATCTTGCCAAATCACTAGTAAACTATTATGTACTGTCATCATGACAAAGGAAAAAATAATTATTAGAAATTAGTGACCAAGAGACAATATATTTTAAAAATTGTGACAAGTCTTTTTTTTATTCTGTAAAGATGCATTAAATTGATCAAAAATGAAAGTACTTTTATATTCTTACACAATTTTTGTTTGTAATGTAATATGTTTTTATATAGCGCATTTGTTGTGTATGGCCATACACCCAAAGTGCTTCACAGTCATGAGGGGGGCCTCTCCACACCACCACCAGTGTGCAGCGTCCAATTGCATGATGTGACGGCAGCCACAGGACAATGGTGTCAGTGCGCTCACCACACATCAGCTATAGATGGAGTGGAGAGACAGTGATAGAGCCAGGCCAGGATGGTAAGGGTCGATGGTGGAAATTTAGCCAGGACACTGGGGTTACACCCCTACTCTATACGAGAAGTGCCATGGGATTTCTAATGACCACATAGAGTCAGGAATGACGTCTCATCCGAAAGACGGCGCTCACTGAATAGTATGGCTTCCCCTTCACTTTACTGGGTCATTAGGACTCACACAGACTGCAGGTTGAGCGCCCCCTGCTGACCTCACTAACAACACTTCCAACAGAAGCCTAGTTTTCCAATGTGGTCTCCCATCCAGATACTGATCAGGCACAGCCCTGCTTAGCTTTAGTGAGTGTCTGGTCTTGGGCTGCAGGTTGATATGGCTGAGGCATGTTTGAAATATAATGCTCTTATGAATGTTCTATTTATCAAAGAATCCTGAAAATAAACAGTATATATATTATATATATATACATTATAGTTTATACAGAAGTAATGCAAGTGGTTAAAAAATGATTTTAAACTAGAAATGGCAATGACGAAATGACAAAACATAAAATACTTCCTTTTCCTCATGAGATCAGGCTGTGTTTAGATCACAACTAAATATACTTTAAAATATATTACAAAAGAAAACAGTTAATTTAGAGAATAAATTTGAGCACCCCTAAACAACTTGTCACTGATGGTTACTAGAGTATACTTGCTGAATCACTGAAAATCTAATGCACAGGCGATAGGAGAGCAATAAATGCAATGAAAAGTGCTGTTGAACCTCCTGCTGTGTAAATAAATTGTCTTTTTATTCAGCCATAGCAATTGTATTGATATTTAATTCTTTCTATTAGTTTTGAATTGAGTCCATTCATTATGCCTAAAGCTGCGGTAAGCACTTTTCAAAAAAGTTCAACAAACATTTTCCCCAAAGTCCAATAGATTTTGCGCCAAATGACTGAGTTAAATATAAAAGTGTCTCCCAAAACCTTTCTAAAATGTAGTCTGTGGACATTATACCAGAATGTAGAGGTTGTCATTTACACTTATGCATTTGGTAGATGTTTTTATCAAAAACACATTGTGATTTTACTGAAGCTTTCATTGCTGTACTGGAATGCAAAAGCAGTATCAATAGTGTACACTGTAAGAAGCAATTAGTTCACTTTGAAAAAGAGAGTTAACCTGTTGCTTTTAAAGTGATTAATTGACTGTTTTTAATTAACCTGTTGCTGTTAAAGTGATTAGATGACTTTATTTTAGTGTGTGAGTAAAGTCTACTTTTAAGGCACTTGCGGTAGTTGATTTTTCTTTAAAAATGAGTAAAACCATTGCTTTTGAAGCCATTGGTGGACTTTTATTTTTAACCTGTTACCCAGCACTCACTTTTGGGGATTTACACCTAACTTCTAATAGTAATAGTTCTTGACCTCAGTAAGCTACAAACTCAAATTAGGTATCACTGGAAACAAGACACTTTACATTTTGGGGCTTTACTGTTGTAAAAGGGGAAGTGCTCAAAAATATAAAAAGGATTCAACATTATGAAGGAATGAGAAAAACTTGTACTGTGTTCAATATTTGTTTTTCCATATACAGGACAAGCACAGGAAAACATTAATGTAATACCCTAGAAAAATAAGCCTTGGAAGCCAAGTGTTTCATGAGTTTATATTTCAAATTTGCTGAAGATAGCTTGCAAAGAGAGATTTCTGTAAAAAGTTTTCCGAGACTTTATCCGTGTTCTTCTTTCCCTCACCGTCAAAAGAATTTTCTCACAAATGACCATCCCAAACTAAAACACTAACAGTTGCTGAATAATTCAATAATAGAATTAAGCGGTGTATCAACAAGTGTTACACATAAAGACATTTTATTGAGTATAAAGAGAGCTTTCATTTTCTCCCTAGGAGTGAAGTAGTGTCTCCTGTTTCTTCTGTACTTCAGTGTCAGTGAAAGACTGTCCAGCAAACTCACATACAGTTTTCAGCTTTTTATATAGTTGGGGCATTTTAATTACTCCCCCTCGCCTCATTTGAATAGTATTTTACCATGACATAGCGTATATGTGATAAATGACGTCAGTATGTAAAAACGGTGATGATCTATTAATGAACCGATACTGAGTTGTCCACGTCTGCAACCCGGTGCATCGAAGAAACAATTAATATTGACACCCCTAATATATA
>CAIGQQ010031496.1:7779912-7790231 GCA_903798035.1 Danio albolineatus
ATATATATATAAATGTCTTCATTGTTATATATAAACATGTAACTACTTAACAACCCACATTCTAACACTATCCATATAGAAAGTACTTCTAATTAATTACTATGGTGAACTAATATAGTGTAACCAATTTATGTGACCCAATATTAACTTTATTATATCAGTGTTTTGTATATTCAGAGGCTTAGATTAAGTCATTTATTCCGTCAAGATCAATTAAATCGATCACAGGTGACAATGAAGCCTTTTATATTGTTACAAAATACCTATTCTTCTCTATTTAAATGAGTTATGTTCTGTAAAAAACTTTACAGCGCACATTAAACAAAGAATGCATCATAGCAAGATCATGCTTAACAAACACAAACAATTGCAATACTTTGTTATTCCTGAAATAAAGCAAAGTAAAATAATCTCCACGCCTTCTTACCAAGACACAATTTGTCTGACTTTCCCATATCACTTTAAAATAACAAACCACAATGCAACATGATTTCCTTGCTCTGGGCATATTTGTGCTTCAGGCTAATTTGTTTTGAACCCGTGGAGTGAACACGAGGCTAATAGAATTGGTTGTATTGCTCTTGTTATGTAGAGTTTGAAGCACTTTTCTTTGTAAAGCGTATACGCGCACAGAACGAGAGGAGGAGGAAGAGAGAGTCTTTGCGACATTAAATCTGCATTAACTCTGATAAACCCAAGACCTGCCCCGACGACTTGAATAAAGAGTGCCAGAGGGCCCGAATCTTCGGCGGCGTCTTCCTGATGCCGTGCCCTCTGGCCTCGCTAGGCTACAAAGGCCACAGAAGTGCTGCTGCTTTGTTGATTTAGCGCTGTTCGGCTGAGGATGGGGAAAGTCAGACTTCCCCGAGGAACAGCCTGTGGAGGCAGAAAGCCCAATAATTTTGTGATCTATCTGGTTGGAGGAGCCACAGCGAGACTTTATCAGCACTACCAGATGTAGCCCGCAGCCATTTACAGCTGTCTCGGGGAAAAGGTCTTCTCTGTCTGTAGGCACACTTGGATGAGTTTATGTAAAATAGGAGACTTTTTATTAATATTTTTTTTTGTATGTGCTTTGGTTTGATACAGTATATGTTTTGCGCCTTTCCATAGGGGGGAAAGAAGTCTGCTTTGCCGGCAGTTTAGTCTTTTTTTATTAAGTGTTTTGTCATTTTTTCAGCATTTGACTTCACTTTAACTTCTTTCTGTGTCATTTTGTACTAACGCATGTTTGAACTGTTTATAATACTCAGATTACATAACAAAATCTGTAGTTTTGAAGCATAAATTATATCTGAACATTTTTGTTGGTGGATTGAATTATGTTTAATCTAACTGAATCTATTTTTATTTTATGTTATTTTATTTTGTTATTTTATTTCATCAAATTTTAGATTCTGTAAATTTAATTTATATAAATTTATTTTATATTATTTAATTTAATTAATTAAATTTAATATTTATTTATTTATGTTTATTTATATTTATTTATTTTTATTTATATAATTTTTTAATTAATAAATTGATTTATTTGTTTATTTATTTATTTTTATTTATTTATGTATTTATGTTTATTTATTTTTATTTATTTTTATTTATTTTTATTTATTTATTTTTATTTATATAATTTTTTTATTAATTAATAAATTAATTAATTTGTTTATTTATTTTTATTTATTTATTTATTTATTTATTCATTTATTCATTTTAATTCTGCAGTAAAAATGGATGCAATTAGCTAACCTTACCTTAATGGTCCACATGTAAATAAAATACTAATTTGTAAATTTTTAATTAATTCAAGCATATTAAAAAAATAATAATATAGTAAAACTGACCACACCGGTTGCAACACTATCAGTATGATATTGCCTAATTCATTCATTCATTCATTTTAATTTCTACTTAGTCCCTTTATTAATCAGGGGTCCCCACAGCAGAATGAACCACCAACGTATCTAGCATATAATTTACGCCGTGGATGCCCTTCCAGCTGCAACCCATCACTGAGAAACACCCATACACTCTCATTCACACACATACACTACGGACAATTTACGCAATTCACCTATACCACATGTCTTTGGACTTGTGGGGAAACCAGAGCACCCAAAGGAAACCCACGCAAACACAGGTAGAATATGCAAACTCCACAAATAGATGCCAACTGACCCAGCTGAGGCTCGAACCAGCAACCTTCTTGCTGTGAGGCGATTGTAAAAATGAATGCAATTAGCTAATCTTTCCCGATGGTCCACATGCTAATTTGTTAATTTTTAATTAATTCAAGCATATTAAAAAATGATAATATACATAAATAAACAGACTACACCGCTTGCAACACTATCAGTATGATAATGCCTGATTGGAAATATATAAAATATGTTTAGTTAAAATATTAAAACAGGCTACATGCAACTGTTAACTCAAATATATTTTATGATAATAATAATAATAATAACAATAATAATAATAATAATAATAATAATAATAGAAAATATTAATAAAAGAATAATAAAATATTTGCTATCAGTTAGATCTTGCTTCATTATGAAAATTCACAAGACATAGTCTCAGAAAAATAATTCCAGAAATTTCATTTTGCTTAATATTGGCATCAAATTAAAAACTTGTACTCAGAAGATGTGTGGCTTTTGACCTATTTCTTTTTTGTGTTGCTTCAGGACTAATTTCATATATTTGTTTATGAAATGTTAAATGTTTAGTGCATTGCATTTTTTTGTACATTACTTAAGCATCGATTAACTTTTTTTCATTTTGAGCATTATAAACTCTAGATGATGGATAATAAAGCCCAGAGTGTCTTCTTTCCAGAGATACATGAACTGTGAATGTAGACCAAATCATTCAGCATCTGTTAATGTTTTAGTTTGGGATGGTAAGTTTTGAGAAAATGCCTCTGACGGTGAGGGAAAGGAGGACACTGATATAGTCTCGGAAAACATTTTACAGAAATCTTATTTTGCATGCTATTTTAATCAAATTTGAAATATAAACTCATGAAACACTTGGCTTTCATGTCATATTTTTTCTAGGACATTACATTAATGTTTTCCTGTGTTTGTATATGGAAAAACAAATATTGAACACAACACAATTTTTTTTCCTCATGTTTCATAATGTATAACTTTTTATATTTTTGAGCATGACATTTCCCCTCAGCACAGTAGAGCCCAAAGTGTCTTCTTTCCAATGATACCTAGTTTGTGTTTGTAGCTTAGTGGAGACAGAAACTATTACTATTTAAAGTTAGGTAGGTGTAAATCCCCAAAAGTGAGTGCTGGCTAACAGGTTAAAAAAATAATATTAAAGCATGCCCTACACAAATAATTAAATAAATAAATATATTTAGATAAAATATGAACAGCTAGACCACAGTACTTACTGAATCTGTTAATGAATATATAAAATACTGTTTGTTAGATATTAATGTTGATACAATGTTGATCATGTTGATACAATATATTTTTAAAAACCACAACACTTGCTATCATTGTGAAATTGTTTAATTATAAACAGAAAAATACTCCTTTGTGAAATGATTAAAGCATGTCATATGCAACTATAAATAAATACATATTTTGATATAAATAAACAAACACTTGCAATAAATGTGAAGCATAATTCTTGCATAATTCTGAATTATTAAGCATCCATATGCAAATGTTAATAAAAAATATATAATCTCCCATGCATGCCATGGGCTTGCTTCTTGTTGCTCATAGTTCTACATGTTTCATGATTTTCATGCTGGCACACAAGCACCCAATTGCTTATATAGGAAAAAAACAACAACAGACTGTTTTTTAATTATTATTTGCTTGTTTATTTAACAGGAATAATACAGAGAAAAACGATGTTGCGTACATAGGACATAAAGCTAATTTGCAGCTCTCTTCCCTGGTTAGGCTTCACATTAAAAAAATTAAAAATACAAAACAAGAAATTAAACACAATACAACAAACATGTACAGCAGGGGTCACCAATCTCGGTCCTGGAGATCCGGTGACCTGGAGAGTTTAGCTTCAACTTGTCTCAAAACACATGCCTGGATGTTTCAAGTATACCTAGTGAGAGCTTGATTAGCTTGTTCAGGTGTGTTTGATTAGGGTTGGAGCTAAAATCTGCAGGACACCGGACCTCCAGGAACAAGTTTGGTCACCCCTGATGTACATTATATACAAAGCCACGAACATAAAATGTAAGTCAATCTGCATAAGGAGAAATGTAAACCCGACCAAACTGAAAGAATAATACTTAATGTTCACATTGCTGTAAAGACTTTAACCGTTCTTTCAGCTTTACAGAAAAAAACTGGGAGTTCTGATTGTAACTTTAAAGGGCACCTTTGATGAAAAATCTACTTTTTAAGCTGTTTGGACAGTCATATGTGTAGGTATAGTGTATAGACGGTCATTTTGGGCTGATATAAACACACCCAGTCCTTTTTTTTCAATTTAACAGCATAAAAACAGTGGACCAATTGGAGCGGTTTTGAGACCGATCGCAACTTGACGTAGGAGTGCGGTCCCCCCGCCCACTGAATTGATTGACAGCTGCGTATTAACATGTCTCCGTAGTAACGCGTATAATCATATAAACAAGACAGGACGTGCGCAAAGCAACCGGGAATAAAAGGTCTGTTCAGTTCGCGAAGGTCATCAATCATCATCAAATGTGATCAAGAGTGAGTTTCACAAGTTTAACACATGTTTAAAACAGTGCATGTTAATGAACTACAGCCATTCACTTCAGCTTTACTTCATCACCACAGCCGTGTGTCAGCAAAAAATACGCTTCAATCTCGGTTTGTTGACATTAAATCAGGTTTATTGTGTACATTAACATAACATATATCCATACAGCAGTGGATATAAACCCGTATCCTTTCACATTTGCTTGCAAAAGCAATGCAAAGCTCATCGCGCGCGCTGTCTGTATGTGTGTGTGTATGTGTGTGTGCATGCGTGCGTGAAAGAACTTTGTAGCTACGTTGTGTATGACTCATCACTGGAACTCCTCAACAAACACATCAAACAGTCATTGGTAAAGTTCTTACTGTAGCATTTCTCACAAACGTAGTGAGATCTGCTTCCTTTACATCTGTTCCTGTTGCGTCTGTCTGTATGACGCAGCCGAGGGCGGAGATTGAGGCACGCTGACGGGAACGTTGGGCGGGGAGGACTATTCTTAAAGGCGCAGTGCCAAAAACAGCAAAAAGCTCTTTAGGGCTATAATACAGAGACTTTAAACAGCTATAATGAATAATCTGATGGGTATTTTAAGCTGAAACTTTACAGACAAATTCTGCTGACACAAAAGACTTATATTAAATATAAAAAAAGGGGTCAAATATGTGCCCTTTAAATCAACAGGCATGGCATTCCATAGATGTGAACATTTCACCGAAAAGGATGACTGACCCATAGTGGTTCTGCATCTGATTCTACAATTCCCACTTACTGCCCCTCTAGTCTTTGCCATCACTGCTTAATTTATGTACCAACTCACAGACTACCTATGGGCGAGACCATGTATACACTTAAACATGGTTTTTAAAAATGAAAACCTATACAAAAAAAAAAACATAAAAACTTATCAAGTTATATTTTTAAGAATTTTTAAAAATCTATTTCCTCCTCTCTGCTTTTGTTTTTAGGACTAATTACAGTAAACTTGACTTATAGGTGCCTGTAGCTCAGAGGACACATAAACATACTACAGTTAAAGTCATTTTGTATTTCTTTTTCAAATATTTCCAAAATGATGTTTAATTGAGGACAAAATTTTTCACAGTAATTCCTATAATATTTTTTCTTCTGGAGTTGTTTTCTTTTTTAAAAGCAGTTTTTAGGCTCAATAATTTAAGCTCAATATTATTAGCCCCCTTAAGCAATATTTTTTAATAGTCTACAGAACAAAACAATTATTCAACGACTTGCCTAGTTACCCTAACCTGCCATGTTACCCTAATTAAGGCTTTGAATGTGACTTTAAGCTGAATACTAGTATCTTGAAAAACATTTAGTAAAATATTATGTACTTTGATAATGGCAAAGATAAAAGAAATCAATTATCCGAAATTATTATAACTATCATGTTTAGAAATGTGTTCAGAAATTGAGGAAATAAAATAGACAGGGGGGCTAATAATTCTGACTTCAACTGTACATGCAAGCATATCTCCAAGTCTCCTTGTTTTTTTAGCATCAGCACATGCTTCCAGAGCCCAGATCCAATAACTCACACCAGGGAAGAAAAATAATCAATACTGTCATCCGTTGTTGTGCCGTCCCGGTGAAGTATGACACTCAATGACCTTCATGCATTCGGCGGGCGCCTCGTGTTTATTTTCCTCAGCTAATTATTCTGTGGATTCAGAGGCCATTGGTAATAAGCAAGACATCAGACGCTGACGGGGAATTAGCAGAGCGAGATAGAGAAAAGGAAAAGGAGGGATGAGAAGCGACCTCATCATTACAAGCACACTCGTTTATTCCGCGTTCTCTTTTATCTCTGGCAACACCTGCCCTCGGAGTCCAGGAAAAGGAAAATAGAGAATTTGGAGCGGATGCGTGCCTTTTTAAAAAAAAATTGTGATGAAGGGCGGCAGAGATATAAATTTGACACAAGCAGCCACTGAGAGTGTGTATGTTCTGTGCCGTCTCACTTAAAGGCAAGACACTTGGGGCAAAAACACTGTTCTTCTTTAAAGCACCTGTCAATTTTGATGTTTTGTTCTTTTTTGGCTTTCATAAAGCTTTTTTTTTGCAGTCTTAAGAATGTAAAGAATTTTTTATACACTTTTAAGGGTTTCTTTTGTACACTTCAACAATTTGGGTGTGTAGATTTTAATATATTTTATATATATTTGTACATTTCCCAGAGATGGGTTGCGGCTGGAAGGGCATCCGCTGCTTAAAACATGTGCTGGATAAGTTGGCGGTTCATTCCGCTGTGGTGACCCCAGATTAATAAAGGGACTAAGCCGACAAGAAAATGAATGAATATATTCATTGAACAGTTCTGTCTGGATCTCGAATCTGATTGGTTAATAGCAGCACTCATACAGCCTCCTCACCCTTCTGTATTACTCCGCCCACATAGAGTGACAGCAGATCAATAAACCAACTAAAGTTTGACAAATATTGCAGCTGTTGGACAACATAATCTACTTTTTTAGGTGAGAATGTAGTTGTTTAGATTGCAACCATGCAGTTTATTTATAAGGATAGTGCCTGGTTTAAATATTTATCATTTTTGAGAGACATCTCATTGGTGGCCATTAGCCTGTCATTGAGCAAAGCAAAGACGTTGTCCATTCACAAGATGGCAACAGAGACCGCATAATAAGCCCTTAAGAGAAAAAACTCTGCGTAATTTGTAACTACAGCTGATGAAATCATTATTAAACTGGTGAGTGAGATTCAAAGTCGATCTCTCTATTTTGTATGTTGTAGTGCTGTATTTATACCACAGTAATTGTAGTGTATTGAGTGAGAGATGGGACTCACATATCTGGAAGGTATGTATTTTGTGTTGGCCACTCTTTGTATAACCCTGAGTTACTTTTTAACTGTCCATCTGTTTCTAATGTGTCTCCTGTTTACTGCAGACTAGTTCAGTAAACAGAAAGAAAGAAGAAATGCCCGTATGTGTCTAGAATTTTTCCTTATCGCAAAAACCAACCGTAATCTGGTAGTGTTTGTGTTTTTTTTCCCTTTTTTGGGATAATTATGGTGATCTCCTGATTGCAACAGAGAAATACTGGAAAATCTCTGCAGACTGATGGTATTTCATGCCATTCAGCCTTATAATCTTAAAATGTGAGCAAAACCACCTGTTTTGTCATCACTTTAGACATTACGCTAGAGAGTCATTCAAACACTAGCTCTAAAGTGACGTTGACGTAGCAACAGTTTCTGCTAATCTGTTTCAGCTGCAGATGTGAATGAATGGCAGAAAAAAGTAGTTCCTCATACATGGGGTTTTAGACTCTCGTGTTTGATTTTCTTTTTTAAATACATGATTATGCCGTCAAACTGTTGTATAAACGCAATATCACACTCATAGCAGTGCAATATGGCTGTATATCATCACTGGTGGGACTCTAAGGCACTAGGTTTTTTTTTTTTACAGTCAGCTCTTAAATCAGTTCGATCAGTAGTATTTTTCGATTGTAGTTTTTGTTTTCTTGAGGCTGAGCAGAAGGAGGTCCAGTATTTAGGACATTCAGCAATCATCTCTGCTCTGCTCTGCTCTTTACTCCCCAGAGTGTTAACAGTGACAGCCGAGCCACAGCGCCCTTGGGTGTCAGAAACGAGCTAACAGACCAGCCAACTTCAGCAATATATGGCACTTTTTTTACTTTGTGTCTGCAACAGTCATGCCACCATATGCTTGGACATTTTCTGTGCATTTTTGTGTATTTTAAGCATTTATTGAATATTTAATTCTCGGTGTTGATTGCATTCAGTGAGTTCATACAAAAATGACAAATCTTTCACATTTTTTCAGCCTCGTGTTGTTTCCGTTTTTCTCTGAAACATTAAAGATGAAAAATGTATACAGTAGACTGCCGTGTTTTGCAGGATATCAGTCCAGTTTCTTTAAATAATCTGATACATGTTTTGATTGTCCTTCCAAAACCACTTATATTTGATACAGTCAATGTAAATAAAGCTAAATACTGTATATTTGAACCGGCACATAGAGCTTGATCATTTCAAAGTGCCAAAGTGTTGAATTAGCAGTCAAATTTACAGTTTTTGTTTTCTAAATTATTAAATGACTAGGAGATATTCCATCTGTGAGCTTTGGCACGAATAGAAAAGCCATTAAACAAGAATATTGCATATTTAAATGTAAAATATTAGAAAATAAATCACAAATTGGTTGCAATTCTAATGTAATTAGTTAGCAGTGGAGGTTCAGTATGATTTGTAGTTCATTTGTCAGCCTTTTATTGACCTGCACTCACTTGCCTTAAAGGGACAGTTCACCCAAAAAAATGAAAACGTACTCAATATTTACTCATCCTAAAGTGGTTCCAAAGTTTATGAGTTTCTTTCTTCTGTTAAACACTAATTTGGATATATTGGAAAAAAGCTGGAAACCTGTAACCATTAACGTCCATAGTAAGAAAATCAGTGGAGGTCAATGGTTACAGGTTTCCAACATTCCTCAAAATATCTTCTTTTGTGTTCAATTAAGGCAACAAGTTTGCATGATTCGATTAAGTGAATTTGCAAATCAATTCTCATAGTGCACATTTCAGAAGGCATTAACTGATTAAATATGAGCTTGTTTTCAGCACAATAAATGTTCTTCATAAAAATACTAATACAACATTACTGCATCATTGTTGACTATATTTAATCAATTCTTTTTTTTCTTATGGAATATGAAAATTCTGTCATTATTTACTTGCCCTTCACTTGTACCAAACCTGTTTTTTGGGTGAACTACCCCTTTAAATACTGCTTTTCTTCTCTGTTTCGGCTGTTTTCAGCCTAAATATTTAGAATTTTGGAAAAACTCCTGTGACTTTTACTACTTTACCATGTTTTTGAAACTTAAATTTCTATAGTGGTCCCTTGTTTATAGCAGAAGTTACGTTCTAAACATAACCCGCAATTCCGCTTTTTACAATTATGTTAGATGTGTTAAGGCTGTAAAACCCCTCACTACACACGTTATACACTTTTCTTAGACAGGCCTTTCCACACCTTTCTCTCTTGTTTAAACTCTCAAAGTTCAAACCTTCGTAGAAAAATAAGCCCAGTTTTATAGAATGAAACCAAAGATTAAAACCTGTTGTCAGGCGCAAACATTCATCACTGTCAGCAAAAGGTTCATAAAGCTTTTTAGCTTTTGTGTGGATAATGTTGGCATTCAGCGTAATGTTCTTTTTCCTGCAGTCACTGATCCACAAAACTAAAGCATCCTAAAGACTAAAGACACCGCATGACAGTTGGAAGTAACACACTGGACTCGCACATTCGCATGTTCTTTAAAATTCAATTCAATTCAATTCACCTTTATTTGTATAGCGCTTTTACAATGTAGATTGTGTCAAAGCAGCTTCACATAGAAGGTTATAGTGAATTGAAACAGTGTCAGTCCAGTTAATAATGTTGGAGTTCAGTTCAGCTCAGTGTTGTTTAATATTCACTACTTAGAGTCCAAACACTGAAGAGTAATCCATCGGTGCGCCGCTCTAGCTGCAGTCTAGGCGCCGGAGGCTGGAGAACTCGAGGCTCGTCTGTCCTTGGAGGGTCACTGGAATCAGTCTCAT
>CAIGQQ010031496.1:7814350-7845767 GCA_903798035.1 Danio albolineatus
TTATTATTATTATTATTATTATTATTATTATTATTATTATTATTATTCATTCATTCGTTTCCTTTTCACCTCAGTCCCTTTATTAATCATGGGTCGCCGTAGCAGAATGAACCAGCAACTTATTCAGTATATGTTCTACACAGCGGATGCCCTTCAAGCTGCAACCCATCACCGGAAAGCACCTATACATTCTCATTCACACACATACACTTGGAACCTTCGGACTGTGGGGGAAACTGGAGCATCCGGAGGAAACCCACGCCAACCCAGCCAGTACTCGAACCAGCGTCCTTCTTGCTGTGAGGCGACAGTGCTACCTACTGTGCCACTGCACTGCCCATTATTTCCCCATCTTTCTGAATGACACGCCTACTTTACTACATTCAATCAGCTTGCAGTAGAAAAAACAATCTACGGCCACTGTTTTCTCATTTCATATTCCATTACTATAGGAACTGCATAACAATATGAAAAAAAGAAACAAAGACTTTAACTATGTCTATTTTAGTGCTTCTTAACTATGATTGATTGATTGTATAATTATTGTATTGTTTTTTAGGGTGACAGTTTTTAGTATCTGTCCAGGGACAATGGATGAAAAATAACCTTCTGGCTAATTCTGGTGCATTTGCAGCAATGCTAATTATTGTACAATGTCCTTGCTAAATAAATAAACAATAATTGGTGGGAAAAAACGAATTACAACAAATATTTGAAAATAAAAATAAAAAAAGCTTTAAATAACAATTTTTTTATTTGAATTTGGGAAGAAATCCTGTCAGATCTTTATAGAAAACAACAAACATTAACATCTTTCCCAAACCCTTTTCTAATAAATCCAGAGAAACCACTGAGAATGGTCTCTTAGGGTGCTCAGATTAGTCAATGTTTCACGCTCCACAGAGCCTTTGGCTTCCACTTGACAGCCCCTGTGACCTGTCACTCAAGCGACCACAATCGGCCCCTACTGGCCAATCAGTCCTGGAGCTCAAGGAAATCATTTCATTGACATCTTTCCCTCAAACCAGTACTCCCCTCACTGTCTCTGCATTCACTCCAGTGTTGGAAATATGAAGCCGGGTGACAGAGCCATGTCTTCCACTGCTTCACATGCTATCCATTATTCCCTTTCTGCTTCTCCTCCTGTCATTGAGCAATTCCAGTGTTATGATGCGATATTTGCAGTAAAAACTCAAAACATACATTCACAGAGAAAGAACACTGAAAGAAATTATTCAAAGATGATGCCTTGGATTTACTCATTTTTTTTATGTTAAGTGGTTGTAAACATTTATTTGGGCTGAATTGATAAATTTGTTTAAACTTGTTTCTTAATTCAATTTAGAATCCAACGCATTCAATTCAATTCAACACATTTAAATTGTTTGCAACATTTTGTTGTTGGGCGCCACAGTGTCGTAGTGAGTAGCATGTTCGCCTCACAGCAAGAAGGTCACTGGTTCGACCCCCGGCTGGGTCAGTTGGCATTTCTGTGTGGAGTTTGCATGTTCTCCCTGTGTTCGCGTGGGTTACCTCCAGGTGCTCCGGTTTCCCCAAAGTCGAAAGACGTGGTATAGGTGAATTGGGTAGGCTAAATTGTCCGTAGTGAAGGAGTGTGTATGGATGTTTCCCAGAGATGGGTTGCAGCTGGAAGGGCATCCGCTGCGTAAAACAAATGCTGGATAAGTTGGTGGTTCATTCCGCTGTGGTGACCCCAGATTAATAAAGGGACTAAGCCGACAAGAAAATGAATGAACATTTTGTGTATATTTTTCAGAAGTACTAACCACAGAATTATGGAATCAGAAAAATATCAATCTGTAAACATATTTTAGATTTGAAATAAGGAAAATAAACATGAGTCATGGATGTTATTGAAAAAAGTACAGTATTCAACAGACTTTGTATAAATTCTGTGAAATAAACAGCACAACCCAACGGAAATAATGCCAATCAAAGGGATATGAGTTGTCTCTCTCTAGAGCAAATATGATTGTTTTTATTTTATATCACATTTTTTGCATTTATGAGGGAAAAGCTTGGACATGGATGTGATAGGCTATCTCTCAGTTATGGATGTGACTAATCAAACCTCAGACTTTCATATATAATTCTTTGAAACCCTTGACAGACACATCTTTGAGTATTTTTAAACTAGTGTAAAATACTTGCTTACACAAAAAACGTAGAAATGGTTTCGCTATTTTTGTCATGGCTAAGTTGACATCTGCATGGAATTGCTCTGTTATAAAGTGGAAGCCGAGGACAGACTGAAGTGTTCAGCAGCGGATCTCTCAGGGCTGATTAAGTGGGTTTTGAGTGCCCTCTGGTGGACATAATGAGCATGCGCTTATGGAAATCAAAGCACTCCCACTTAAAGACAAGTGTGTCCGTAATGTCAGAGCGCCATGATAATTACAGAGTCATTAGATAACAGCTTCGGTAACTCGCAATTACAGCAGAGCGGCAGATGTCTGTTTCTGAAAAGCTCATTGTTTAATGTGTCATATAATTATCAAACTGCTCAAACTTTGTGTTTTCCGCTTTTTACAGATATTAACATGGCAGGTGAACCAAAACCCAACAGGCCTAAAGGACTAAAGAGATCTGCAGCAGCGTTATACAGGTGATTAAAGAATGGATGTCAAAAAGTGTTGCTTTTCAGACTTTGTATAACTCAAAATATGCAGTTAAAACATTGATTGATGTATTCAAATAAGTTAAACTAACTTAAAAATCTTGACTTTTTGTTGTTGTTTTTAACAGTGTGTATTATACTAACATAAATAGCGACTAATTACAAAACATTTTGCGTAACACTTTATAATAACAATGAATCATCTATTAAGCAGGCGCCACGGTGGCGTAGTGGGTAGCACGATCGCCTCACA
The DNA here is from genome assembly GCA_903798035.1 of Danio albolineatus. Taxonomy (NCBI): domain Eukaryota; kingdom Metazoa; phylum Chordata; class Actinopteri; order Cypriniformes; family Danionidae; genus Danio; species Danio albolineatus. The sequence continues at coordinate 7,817,242 of CAIGQQ010031496.1, forward strand.
GCAAGAACGTTCTGTGTGGAGTTTGCATGTTCTCCCTGTGGTTGCGTGGGTTTCCTCCGGGTGCTCCGGTTTCCCCCACAATCCAAAGACATGTGGTATAGGTGAATTGGCTAAATTGTCCGTAGGGTATGAGTGTGAATGAGTGTGTATGGATGTTTCCCAGAGATGGGTTGCAGCTGGAAGGGCATCCGCTGCGTAAAACATATGCTGGATAAGTTGGTGGTTCATTCCACTGTGGCGACCCCAGATTAATAAAGGGACTAAGTCGAAAAGACAATGAATGAATGAATTCTTAAATAACTGATTTGTAAATAATGCAATACCTAATTTAGTCATGAAAAAATAGTCCTTGACCAAGTATAAAAAAACACAATTATTAAGCACATTATAAATGTACTTTTAAGTCAAGACTAGAGCATTTGTAGCTGCAGGTAAAACTGCTTACTACATGTGTTAATGTAGAGTTAATGCTTAACAGATAATGAATTCACTATTTGCTAATTCTTAACAGATGATTCATAGTGTGTAGTTATTATGCTAGTGTTACCACATTTTGTTATTGTTACTAAGCTGTCTTATATGTTTTATAAATTGTGTGCATTTCATAAATAATGTTTTACATATTTTTTTTGTTTTTTGCTTAAATAATGCTAAAGTGTTTTGAAAAGTCTTTTAAAAAAATAGTATTTTAAATACAGATGTTTTGTGGACAGTTTACTTTTTGGAGAGTGCAAAATGAATACTTTTATTCAACAAGAGTTTGTTAAATTGATTAAAAGGCTCCCAGCAGGCACCGGACGTCACACAGACGTAAAATTGGACTCTACTAACTTTGAACTTTGGTTGTATATGAAAATCGGATTGAAGTCAGAACCTAACGTCGGTTTGAGGTCAGACTCCAACATCAAGATTACTGCATCAATATGCAACATAGGCTCATTCTGAAAGCGGAACCCTATATATGTTTCTGAGATCGCGAATTATGTAGCCAGAAGTATTTATGGCTGCATTTCATCTGTAAAGTGAACGCTACGGGGCGGTATGATGCCGTGCCTTTTTCGCGCTTAACAGCTGACCGCTAAACTCCATATGGACGGCTTTCCGCTGTTCCGAGTTTGTCTCACCATGTGGGTCGGTGGACTTCAGAAGCAGAGAGGAGTTAACCACAATGGCGGGGTTCCAGCGAAGAACGGTTCCAGAAAGTGGGTAAGACTAAAGCAGAAACCAAAAAATAAAATAAACAAGTAAATAGGAGGGTGAGAATGTACTAAATCTGAAAATGTGCTAAAAATCAGGCGAAGGCTTTTGTTTTTCTGGAATTTTTTTTTTTTTTTTAGGGAAGTGTGGTCACTTGGCACTGGTCAATCGATGCTTTTGAATACACTATTGGTTGGGTTTAGAGAAGGAGGAAGGTGGGTCAGTCATTCAGTCAGTCATTCAGTCAGTCAATCGACAGCAGCCTCTGGTGGATTTACGTGAGAATATGAAGCGCTAATGGCATTCGCGAGAGAAATTTGAGACCTCCAAAATCGTACACAGTGGCCTCTGGTGGATTCGCGAAAGCAAAAACTGGGAAAAAAAACATAGCTCCTGGGACATATTTTGCCACCTGCAGAAATGTGTTTAGCAGTACGTTTTCAGAATGAGCCTGGGTTGTTAATATGACAGAAATATTTTTTTAGTACACGACACAACATAAAATCAACCAAAGATCAACAGCTAATGATGTTAGACTTCACCATTGTATAGATGCTATATCTTGATGTTGGATTTTAGTTAGTTAATGCCACAACCTAAAGCCAACCAAATATCAACGCCATCAGTATTAGATGTCAGCTGATGTCAGTATTAGATAGCAAACTGATGTTAAATTTTGGACACCTGACGTCACAACCAAAATAGAATTAAAGATCAATGTCATATGACGTTGTGTGCCTGCTTGTGTAGTAAAAATTTTGGAATGTTACAAAAGATTTATATTTCAAAGAAATGGGTTTTGAACTTTTTTTGATGAAAGTAAACTACACAGCTACTAGTATAACCTTAGATTACAATGAGCTTCAGTCTTTTTTGATAAAATATTGCTTTCAATTCTTTTTTTTTTGAAAGTGTTGTGAATATGACGGATATATAAATCCATGATATATATACAGTTGAAGTCAAAATTATTAGCCGTCCTGTGAATTCTTGTTTTCTTTTTCAAGTATTTCCCAAGTGATGTTTATCAGACCAGGAATATTTTCACAGTGTTTCCTGTAATATTTTCTAGGGAACGTCTTATTTCTTTTAGTTTGGCTGGAATAAAAACAGTTTATATATAAATATTTAAGGTCAATATTATCAGCCCCTTTAAGAAACATATGTGTTTTTACCATTGTCTACAGAACAAGCCACTGTTAGACAATATCTTGCCTAATTACCCTAACTTGCCTAATTAACACTTTAAGCAGAATACTAGTATCTTACAAAATAACTAGAAAAATATTTATTTCTGTCATCATCGCAGTCAAAAGAAATGAGTTATTAGAAACTAGTTATTAAAACTATTTTGTTTAAAATGTGTTGAAAAGTCGACACAATAGCCCGGTGGTTAACGCCGACATATGATGCTGTAGCACGTCAGGGTGTCCCGAGTTTGAATCCGGGCTCGAGGACATTTCCTTACCCTACCCCCCTCTCTCTCTCTCTCTCTCTCTCCAACTTCACTTCCTATCTAATAAAGGCAAACAGGCCAAAAATAAAAAAGTCTTAAAAAAACATGTTCTCTCCATTGAACAGCACTTAAGAAATATTTTTAAAATAATTCAAATTTAATAATAATAATTTTGACTTCAACTGTAAATATGCTCTCAAAAATAAAGGCACAGGAGCTGTCACTGGGGCAGTTCCTTTTCAAAAGGTACATATTTGTACCTTAAGGGTTCAATAATGGTACCTCAAAGGTACTTTTAGGTACATTTTGGGCACTAATGTGCACATTTGAGGTACCACTTTGGACTTCTTGCGTACAAATATGTATCTTTTGAAAAGGTACTGCCCTGGTGACAGCTCCTGTACCTTTATATTTGAGAATGTAGTATATATAATGATATATTATGTGATAGTATAATAAATATTTTTTTGTTTTTAATCCTTGCAGTGGTTATGATTTTGACTATGATTACTACAGAGAAGACTTCTATGACAGGTGAGTCCATGATTTTGTGCAGATCATTTTGTTGAAAATTGACTGCCAGCATAGGCGCTAAAGTTACATCCAGAATACCCAGACATACAGTACATTCATGGTCCTCAGAGTAGTGTTTAACAGTGTTTCATATATATGTGTTCGTCCAGAATAGTGCACTGTACGTCATAGTTATATGCAATGCACCCTTTTATCGTTATTTTGCATTTTATTTTAAAGTCATTGTAATAAGGTTTTAATTGACTTTTATTAATTAATTATATTTTATTTAATACATTTTAAAACATAACTGTTTTAATAACTCATTTCTAATAACAGATTTTCTTTTGTTTCTGCCATGATCACAGCACATAATATTTTACTAGATATTTTTCAAGATACTAGTATTCATCTTAAAGTGGCATTTAAAGGCTTAACTAGGTTCATTTGGTTAATCAGGAAAGTAAGGTTAATTAGGCAAGTCGCTGGACAGCAGGTTGTTTGTTCTCTATCCAATTTACAAAATATATATTTTAAGAGGCTAATCATATTGTAATATTGACTCTAACTGTTTTTAAATTTTGTGTTTAAGATTTAATATTTCACAATACTGTGGAAAAATGTTCCTTCTGTTAAACATCACTTGGGAAATATTTGAAAAGGAATTTTGGGTTCAACTGTGTGTGTGTGTATATGCAAGGGATAAAATAAGTATTGAACACGTCATGTTTTTTCCTGGGAATATGTCTAAAGGAGCTGTTGACATGGAATTGAACCAGATTTTGGTAAAAACCCAAACAATACAAACATAAAAATAAAACAAAAGAAATTACATCTTGAAAATGAGTCATACAAATGAAAATGAGTTATTTATTATGTGTAATAAAAAATGAAATGACACAAGGAGAAGGTATTGCAGCTTAAAGACATCTCTCGTATGGAGAATGAAGACACATGAATTGCTCAGGTGTGAGTTTTTCACAGACTTTAACAGAGTGCAAAGTTCTGATGTTTCTGTGGGTCTCGTCTATCAGATCTGATCTTTACTTAGTATTTTATAATGGATTTAAGTTAGGTGATTGGCTGGCCGATTGAACAGCTTGATTTTCTTTCTCTGAAACTATTTGAGAGTTTCCTTGGCTGTGTTTCGGATCATTGTCTTGCTGAAATGTCCACTCTGGTTTCATCTTCATAATGTCGATAATGGACTGAAGCAGCAGAAGAAGGGCAGAAGGTTGCTAAATTACTACTGAGAGATTTCAGCTGCTGTCTGGGCTTTCACTGCCTTTCTGCACCTTCCTTTCTTCATGTGTTCAATACTGTTTTCCCTGCACTGTTTAACTATGCATAACTTAATTTGTAAACTAATTAGATTTGTTTTCTTTGCATATATGGATTTCGTTGGTCGTTATCATCATCTGGGGAAGTGAACAGCTCCTTTGGAAATATGTTTTCTGGGAAAAATGGAGACGTGTTTATTACTTATTTTTTCCCACTGTATATACACCAGTCTATAATATATATACAGTAGCAGAGTGGAATGACCATGATCGTTGCTGCTTTCTGGGTCACTTGTAGGGGTTTGCACTGGTTGTAAGGCCTGCCAAGAGAGCATTAGAGTAATCCAGCCTGGAATATGAGTTAAAGTTTGAATAAGGAGTTGTGTAGCATCCTCCAAAAAGAGGGGTCTGATTTCCCTCATGTTGTATGAAGCAAATCTGCAGGATCAGACTGAAGTGACGTTTGGTCATCAATCACGACTCCAGAGTTCCTGACTTTCCTGGAAGGAGTTATAGTTAATGCTTCTAGCTGGATGGAGAAGTTTTGATGAAGTGTTCGATTGACTAAAACCACAAGCATTTCCACCTTGGCAGGATTAAGCTGAAGGTGATGGTTTTTCATGCAACAGGAAATGTCTGTCAGGCTGGCTTAGATGCAAGTTGATAATAATTAGTAATCGAGCTGGAATGAGAGATGGTGTTGACTGTCATCATAATAGCAGTGAATGACAGATCCCGATGATGACAGAAGAGAAGGGGTCCAAGAACTGAGCCCTGGGGCACAATAGTAGTTATGTTGCGACTTAGGCCTTATTTGCACCTGTTATTAGGATGTATTTTTATTGGTCGATTATTAAAAGGGTTTTTCTGATATTTTCATCTAATATTTTGAATTAGGCTTTCATAATCAACTCAGGCTCACTATGGATTTATATCCAGGTCTACATTTCTGGGGACAGTGAAATACGTAACTGGAGGTACATCAGCTCACTGTTTTTGTTTTGGCAAATCCATCAGAGGCCACTGTGTATGCTTTTTGATGATCTCTATTTTCTCTCGCACGTCCTCTTCTCACATAAATCCACCGGAGGGCACAATATACACTTCAGCCAACCAGGCCAGATTGCTGTTGACTTACCCATCCAACCCCATCCCTAAACCCAACCGATAATGTTTTCAAAAGCAGTCTAGAAAAAGATAAGCAGTCACGGCTGTGTGTTTTTTCACCACGTTTTCATCCTGTTATTTTTTTTAATTGTTCTTTGTCGGACATACCCTGTCATCGAGGTTGAACTCAACTCCGCATCCCAAGTCCATATGCGAGCTACTGGCCAAAATTGTAAGACCGGAAAAGCCGTCCGTACGGAGGTAAGTGGTCAGCTGATATGGATAAAAGGAACAGAAGCCGTCAGCGGCGTCGATGGACGTCCAGCGTTCTCTAGCCTCCGACGCCTAGACTGCAGCTCTGCACAAAAAGTTTGGCCAGAGGAGAAATTGTCGTGCCCAAGTGAGCCTGGTTTCTCACAAGTTTTTTTCCTTCACTTTCGTTAGTTGGTGAAGTTGGCACTTGTGGAGCTGTGAATTGTTGGATTTGCTCTAATGTGTTGGACTTTCAGCAATGAAAATTAAACCACACTGAACTGAACTAAACTCAACTCTGAAAACTGGACTGACACAGTTTCAATTTACTAGAACTTCTATGTTTAGCTGCTTTAACACAATCTATATTGTTAGAGCACTACAGAAATAAAGATTAATTTAATTTAATTTAATTTAATTTAATTTAATTTAATTTAATTTAATTTCATTTAATTTAATTTTATTTTATTTAAAACTGCCCCGTAGCTTTCATTTTAAAGACAAAATGCAGCAATACCTCTGGCTGCATAATTCGTGCTCTCCAGAAATGTAGACAGGAATATGTATCCACAATGAGCCTGTGTTGATTTAAATAGAAATTTGAAAGCAGATAATATAAAATACACTAAACGCTGAGACGATTGTGCTTTTTATATTTTTACACGGTTAAACCAAACTTATGATTTCAGATGCCGAAGTTAAAACCCTGCCTGAATAGCATGTTTCAACAACACATGCTGAAATGTCCAGGATTAGATGAGGCAGAGAGGAGGCTGTCTTGGAATGGAAGTGATCAAAAGTAGACAAGCTCAAAATGTTTCACACGTTCATTGTCCGCTTTTGATCAGATCAACAAAACTGCATACCTTTTTACACAGGTCCTTAAAGGTATAGTCAACCCCAAAATGAAAATTCTGTGATCATTTACTCATCCTTTACTTGTTCCAAGCCTGTTTGACTTTCTTTACTCTGTTGTTGAACACAAAAGCAGTTACTAAAGAAAGATGGAAAATAAATGGATCATCGGTTTTTTTACGTCATCTCATACTACAGTTTCTCATCACATCATAAGCAATCAAATGCTCTATAGCAGGGATGTCAAACTCAATTCCTGGAGGGCCGCAGCCCTGCACAGTTTAGTTCCAACACTAATCAAACACACCTGATCAAACTAATTGAGTGCTTCATGCTTATTTGAAACCTATCAGAAAGTGTGTTGAAGCAGGGTTGGAACTAAACTGTGCAGGGCTGCGGCCCTCCAGGAATTGAGTTTGACAACCCTGCTCTATAGTATCTGACAAGCCCCGCCTCTTCAAGATTCTTCTCATTTACTTTTCATTTGATGCACTTGAGTTCAGCCACTCTCACTGGCAGAGCTGTGATTAAACAAAACTCTATTGGCTGTTTTTTTTTAAAGTGGAGGAGCTACATTACATCCCACCCTCTCTTTGTGTTTCGGTTTAGATTACGTCAAACATCGATTAAAAAGGCACATTTCAAAGCACTTCACGGGACCTTTAAGATGTGTTGTTGACCTATTATATATTCTTTTTATAATCTTTTCATCTAACATTTTGAATTAGGCTCATGCAATTTACATATGAATATAAAAGGAGACAACATGAGAAATGCTGAGAACGTTGCGCTCTTTATGTTATTTCACCTTTAACCCAAACTTGACTGCCTAGCATTTTCCAACAAAACATCCTCAAATACCCAAGATTAAATGATAGACAGAACGGATTTAATTGCATACTATCACAGGAATTTGAATGGAAGTGATCAAAAGTAGACAAGCTCAAAATGTTTCACACCTTTATTGTCCGCTGGTGATCAGATCAACAAAACTGCATCTTAATACCTTTTTACACAGGGCCTTAAAGGTATAGTCAATCCAGATGTGAAAATTCTGTGATCATTTACTCTCTTTACTTTACTTGTTCCAAACCTGTTTGACTTTCTTTACTCTCCTGAACACAAAAGCAGCCATTTGACTTATTGTTTAGGTCACAATTCATAGAATTAACATACCATTAACTAACACTACTAGCTTAATAAACTACTACACTGTAAAAAATAAAAAGTTGAGTTAACTTCAAATTTTAAAGCAACCGGCTGCAAAGAAATTTTAAGTTTATTGAGCTTCAGTGGTTGAAGTTGTGCCAAATTAATTTTTTAAGTTGACGGAAAAGGCTGGTTTAAGTCAATTAAACTTTACGGAATAATTTGGCGCAACTTCATACACTGAAGCTTAATAAACTCAAAATTTCTTTGCAGTCGGTTGCTTTACAATTTTAAGTTAACTCAACTTTTTATTGTTTGAAAATTTGGAGAAGTCAACATTTTAAAGTCTCCTCAACTGAATTTTTTACTTTCATTAAACAAACAGTTCCAAACATGCAGTGGAATAATTTTTATGAGTAAATTCAACTCTGAGCTCAAAAATATGTCCACATAACTTACAATTTTAAACTGAGTGAACAATTTGTAAGTTGGATTTTTTTACAGTTTAACTAGCTGTTTATTAATATTTAGTAAGGTAAAAGTCGGGTTTAGGTTTTGGGTAGGATTACCCAAAATTACGATTACAGCCGGCAACTCTCACATGGTTGCCCATTGAAGTTAAGCAGGGCTGTGCCCGGCCAGTACCTGGATGGGAGACCACATGGGAAAGCTAGGTTGTTGCCGGAAGTGGTGTTAGTGAGGCCAACAGCCTCCGGTTTGCGTGAGTCCTAACATCCCAGTATAGTGAAGAGGACTCTATACTGCTCAGTGAGCGCCGTCTTTCGGATGAGACGTTAAACCGAGGTTCTGACTCTCTGTGGTCGTTAAAAATCCCAGGATGTTCTTCGAAAAAAAGCAGGGGTTTAACCCAGCCTGGCCATGACCTCTTAACCATCCCCTTATCATATTTAGCTTTATAACTCTGTCTCCTTTTCACCAATCGGTTGGTCTAGCGCAATATGGCTGCCGTGGTGGATGGATGTATTAACACTGGTGGTGGATGTTTCTTGAAAAAGAAACCCATAAAGGTCTGAAACCACACAAAGGTGAGTAAATGGTGAGATAATGTGGATTCACCCCTCCATAGTATACGGTAAACCAATAAAACCCTTTTGCTCAAGCTGAAATAGACTGACCTGAACCCATAACTCATAAAGGCTTTTTTTACGGAGCACTTTTTAGTGTCGTAACCCAGCAGTGACTTATAATGAAGTCAGGCACAGTGTTTCTCTCCCTCGCACGGCTCTTCCTGTCATAATACATTTTCTCACAACTTGGCAGAATCTGAAGGAACTCTCATAAAAACACTCACACACAGCTGTAAGCTGCAGAACTAAAAAGACGGAGGAGAAAATATGCGTGTCACAAGAACTCCCTCCATGACCCGTTAAGCAAACTTTGGCTGTGCGAGCGCGCGGTTGGCCAGCGTCCCTTTTCGGGAGCTATGGAAACCCTGCTGCGAGACTCAGCTGGATGTACTTGTTTGCAGATGTAAGGGATATTGCAGCCATATGATGAGCTGACATGTTTATTGATATCTCTCTTGTGATCTCTGCTCCCTGACTTACAGCCGTCTTAGGGCGACGCTGACTCCAGTCGATATTTTACAGCAAACATATCCAATAATTTAGATCTCCAGGATTGCGGATCAGTCAATAAAGCTGTGTAGATGGCATGTGGGAAGCCAGCTGCTCTCTTTCGGGTTCTGGGCAGCAGACTTTCTTCTCTTTGAAGGCGAGAGTGTCTTCTTCTCTCACTCCATTCATCGCCTCCTTCATCCCCGACAACAATAGGTTTAGGGCTTGGATTCCAGATTGTTAACTCGTGGCCTCATTTCAGTCAATTTGGCTACAATGCAATGACATGTGCTGTCAGTGTACTGTATATGAGGTTCAGTTGCAAGCTCTTTTAAGTCGTTCTGCTTATAAGGAGTTGATGTATAGTGGATAGAAAGCAGCTATGCTCTAATCATATGATGACTTTGCTTAAAGATTACTCTTTCCCTTTTTTCCCAAATGTACTGGAGCTCTTTTAAACCACTCAATAGAAGCTTTCTTTATCTATGCATGTTAACAAATCAGGAATTAAATGATCACACGAAAGGATGATTGAATCCAACAAAATCACTCAAATGTTGTTTTAGCGTTATATCTAAACCATACCAGTATTGTTTTAGTAATTCTATGCTCAAATTCTGTTTAATAATACTTTGAATAATACTACGCCGAATAGTTCGGACTGCTGAGCGAATCATTGATGCAACCCTCCCTACTCTCCAAGAACTGTACTTATCCAGAGCGAGCGGAAGGGCTGCTAAAATCACTCTGGACCACTCACACCCAGCACACTGCCTCTTTAAACTTTAACCTTCTGGTTGACGCTACAGAGCACTGCGCACCAGAACAGCCCGACACAGAATCAGTTTCTTCCCTCAGGCAATTCATCTTATGCACACTTGATGATAATAATCGTGGAACCAACATCACTACTTGCAATACACTTTTACACACACATACACTTATTTAACAACACACTTTACATGCCAATTTGCACATAACAGCTGCACATATAACGTTATATATAGTAATACACCTGTACAAACACTTGTCAATTTGTATATTTGCATTTAACACTTACTTCTGTTTTTAAAATATATTTATTATCTGTTTATTCTCCTGTCTCTGTAATTCTGTTGCACTGTAGAAGCTCTGTCACGAATACAAATTCCTCGTATGTGTGAACATACCTGGCAATAAAGCTCTTTCTGATTCTGATTCTGAATTAACTTTTTTTTTTAGCTATTAAAACTATTTTATCTGCTTTTCTGATTTTAATGTGTTTATACACATATTATAATTAGTTTTAATAATTTTAAATGCCAATACAACATTTTTTTTTATTTCAGCTTTTTGTTTTAATTGTTATCTAATGATATAATAATTTAATATTTACTGAATGATTACCATATTCAACTATTTGAAAATAGCACAAAGTACACTGCCTGACAAAAGTCTTGTTGTTGATCCCAGTTGTAAGAGAAACAAATAATAACTTGACTTCTGGTTGATCATTTGGTATCAGAAGTGGCTTATATGAAAGGCCTCTAGATTACACTTATTTTACCAAAATAAAATATGATCAGGGGCGCCACGGTGGCGCGTGAGTAGCTCGTTCGCCTCACAGCAAGAAGGTCGCTGGTTCGATCCCCGGTTGGGGCAGGTCCCGGTTGGGCCAGTTGGCATTTCTGTGTGGAGTTTGCATGTTCTCACCGTGGTTGCGTGGGTTTCCTCCGGGTGCTCCGGTTTCCCCCACAGTCCAAAGAAATGCGGTACAGGTGAATTGGGTAAGCTAAATTGTCCATAGTGTATGTGTGCGAATGAGAATGTATGGATGTGTTTCCCAGAGATGGGTTGTGGCTGGAAGGTAAAACAAATGCCGGATAAGTTGGCGGTTCATTCCGCTGTGGCGACCCCGGATTAATAAAGGGACTAAGCCGAAAAGAAAATGAATGAATGAAAATATGATTTTACTATTTAATTAGGACAGTAAGGTCTGACTTTGCTTAGACAAAAGTATAATGTACAGTATAGAATATAAATTCATGGTGCAGTGTAAAAAGAATTATTATTGTATATGACTCCCATGAACTTGGAGGACTGCATCCAAACATCTCTGCAATGACTCGAATAACTTATTAATAAAGTCATCTGGAATGACAAAGAAAGTGTTCTTGCAGGACTCCCAGAGTTCATCATAATTCTTTGTATTCATTTTCAATGACTCCTCTTTCATCTCTCAATAATGTTCATATCTGGTGACTGGGCTGGCCAATCCTGGAGCACATTGAGCTTCTTTGCTTTCAGGAACTTTGTAATGTATGAGGAGCGCTATCCTGCTGAAGATTTTGCCCTCTCTTGTAATTTGTAATGGGCAGCACAAATGTCTTGATACCTCAGGCTGTTGATGTTACCATATAAATAATAAAGTATTTTTGCATTGAAGTTATTTATTAAATAATAATAATTTTAAATGCTATCTGAATATCTCATATATTTGTATCATAATTGTTTTGAAATTATGTTTTTTGAAATTTGTGCTTCTTTTAGTAATTATTGCTGAAAAGGCATAGTTCTGGCATCATAAACAATTATAGCAATAATCTGTCAGGTTGTTTTTGTTCTGACCTTTAACCTCTTAAACCCTCAACCCTTTTGGATTGTAGCAAGATGATTTAAACCGAAAACATGACCAAAACTGAGTAATGCTTCCAAAACATGTGCTGTTATCTCTTTGAATAGGATATGTGTTGGCTTAAACTGAATTATACAGTACATATGGACTGTTAGTCATATGTTAAGATTATGTAATCTAAACTCACATATAGTTAAAGATACCATTAATCTGAATGCTGCGGAAAACATAGACAGTGGTCATTTAATTTCGAAGCAGAGCACTTAGCTTTTTAAAATTAAATAACAATAAACATTTTAAAGGTGTGTAAAGTAATAATTGTAAAGTAAGTCTTAAAGTAAGTGCATCTTGCAATGTACAAACACAATTTAACATATTTTAAAAATTTTAATCCAACATGCCAGACACATTTTTACAATCATTCCATAAAAAATACTAAATTTGTGCATTTATGGTGTGCTTCACACAGGTGAGTGGGCTTGATAAACCACCTGTAGAAACATACGCTCAAAAATACTAAATTCTCAGAGTACAAATTCCTTTGTATAATTAGCACTTCTTGGGCACTATCATAAACCTAGCGCAATAGGGCGCAAGATGTGTTTGGCGTGATTTGTTGCTATTTTCAGACCAGTGCAACCGTAATTTTCACATTTTGCACCACATTTAAATAGCGAATCCATTTGTACCACTTTGTGGACTCAAAGGCGTGCTGGTCTATAAAGAAAGTGTGTTAAGGCGCATTGTTGGCGCGTTGCTATTTTGAGAAATTGAAATAGACCGGGCCATAGACCAACTAAAACCTTGTCTAAAGTCCAGTGTAGAGCGTGTTAGTTATGCGCCTATGTGGGACCAAGCGCTTACACATTGCTTAATACACACAGGATATACAGCAATACATAATTATATTTACAAGTGAAAAAAAGAATTCAAATGTTACAAAAATTATTATTGTCTATAAATATAAAAACCACTGCCTCCATGTCTTCTTCACCTCAGAGGGGCTGTTCAGTTTATGCATGACAATTTGCATTTGTATAATGTTATTTTTATTCATAGTGTCATTTATTATATGCATATTCATGTTTGTTCATTTATTCATTTGCTGGAAATGAACTGAATTTAGAAATAGTTTTGAAACAAATCTTTGCGCTTAACAAACAAAATCAAATATGTAGGCTAATGGATGTCTTCAGTGGAGTGAGTACAAGTAAAGGAGTAAAGTAAAGAGTAAAAGTAAAGTAAAGAGAAAGTAAAGAGGCTGAATGGAGGCGGCTCGTTCTTTATCCTCACACTGCAGATGGTCTGTTTAACTGTTTTCTCGCTAGTAAAGCGTTCAGTTTTACAAAGTCCGACATGTAAATAGTAAATGGTGCGACGCAACTGACTCTTAAAGGGAATGGAAGATGAGAATCTGATTGGTTTAATGCACGTTATGTTCAAAACACATCCATAAGTAATTAAGAGAATTAGCACAACCCCGTTAAACGCAGAGCGTATTTTTCCATACTTAAAATAGCAAAAGTGATCGGCGCATATAGCCTTGTGGTTAGTGTGTTGACACATAGCACCGAGGTGCTAGCGGCGACCTGAGTTCGCTTTCCTGGCTCAAGGTCCTTTGCCGATCCTTCCCCCTCCCCACACTTTCCTGTCTGTCAATCTCCACTGTCCTATCAATAAAAAGGTGAAAACCCTAAAAAAATAATTATTAAAAAAAGAAAAAATAGCAAAAGTGGATTCGGTCACGTTTTCAATGTCTTTGCGCCATGCGCTTTAGACTTTGTGCCTAGATCATTAAAATAGAGCCCCTTCTGTGTATTGCCTCTTCTTGTTGAATTCCTCCTCAATTGTAAATCACTTTGGACTAAAGCGTCTGCTAAATGACGAAATAGAAATGGAAAGTACAGTTTAAAAACGACCAACAAAATTCCCTGACTTTCGATGTCTGGAGTAGAACTTTTAAAAATATCAAAATATTCCAGATGAGCCATGGGAACCCTCTATCAAAGCAGTCAGTATCCTCATGTCTGTGTTTCTGTCTGCAGATTGTTCGAGTATCGAGGCAGAGTCTCTCCGGTGCCCAGAGCGGTCCCAGTAAAGCGCCCTCGTGTTGCAGTGCCAGTCGTCCGCAGGGTGAAGTCATTACCCGTCAAACTCCTGACCAGATCCGCTATCCTTCCTAACAGCTCTGTCAAACACAAGCGTGAGTTCAGCTTCGACACTTCCCGTTGAATCAATTTATTGTTTTGCTCTGAATTCCAGAAATGATGCTCGATTCCTGTGCGAGACAGATGGAGATCTTCTTCCTCAAAGACGTTTTGCTCGGATGACTTATGGACTGGTTGAACTCTTGAACTTAACATCTTTTATTTTTATTTGACTGATTAACATGCCAGGTTTAAGATTTAGGATGTTTTAAGTTTAACAGCCGTGCGCCATTATATTATACCAGTGCATTTGCTGTTTTTCGTTTTATGGTGATATAAAAACGTATTAATGTGAAACATGGTGTTCTGTTGTTAATCGTCTGTGTGTGTGTTTGTGTGTGTTTTTGTGTGAGTAGTGAAATCCACCGAGCTGCAGGCTATCAAATCAGAGCTGACGCAGATTAAGTCCAACATCGATGCGCTGCTGGGGCGTCTTGACCAGATCACAGAGGACAAATACTGCAGTGCAGGTGTGATGGCAAATCTCATGTTTCACCAGTGCACACACAAACTCTGATCAATGGTCTGGGGCGAGGAGACTTCAGACAGTTTTTATTGCAAATAAAAGTGGTTCTTATGAACATTTAGTGTTCATCAAAGTACCGTAAAAATATCAACATGACTTTATCTAATAATAAGGCAAGGCAAGTTTATTCATATAACACATTTCATACACAGTGGCAATTCAAAGTGCTTCACATAAACAGGAATAAAAGAGACAAGTGTACGAAAATAAAAACAAATAATAAAAATGAGTAAAAACAGATTAAAATGAGTTAAAAACAGGTTATAAAAGAATGAAAAAGAAAAGAAAGACACAATAGTGCGATCTGTCGGACGTAGCACAGTGCTAATTCACTGAAGGCACAGCTAAACAGATGTGTTTTCAGTCTTGATTTGAATGTGCCTAATGTTGGAGCACATCTGATCATTTCTGGAAGCTGATTCCAGCAGCGAGGGGTGCTGAAGGCCGATTCACCCTGCTTTGACTGAACTCTTGGAATTTCTAGTTTATATGACCCTAAAGATCTGAGTGATCTGTTGAGTTTGTATTCAGTAAGCATATCTGTAATGTATTGAGGCCATTTAGTGATTTATAGACACATAGTAATTTCTTAAAATCTATTCTTGGAGCCAGTGTAAAGACCTGAGGACAGGTGTGGGAGGGAGGGAGCCCCGGGCTCAAGGATCTCATGCGCTCAGGGCTCTCTCCCAGGACAGCATGCCAAACACACTCTATAATCAATCATCAGCTAAAGCCCAGGTCAGATCTCATGATTTTTATTGTCGGTTACGAAAGTCACTAGGTCAGATTATGCGATTTTTTTTTTTTTTTCTTGCTAAAATCTTGACTCGCTTATTTATTTATTTTTTAGATTGACTATTAAACAGTATACACTATCATACATTGACAAAGCTAGAAAGAATGAAAATAAATAAAGGTGTGCGTCTGTGTGTTTTAAAGTGTGCATGTACTTGCATGGTGGGATTAATAATTTAATATTGTTAATATTAAATAAAAAATGCAAGTATATATATAATAATAAATTATAATTAATCATTTAAATTGGTAAAATACAATGACATGCTTTCATTTTCTCTGTCTCACTCGCGGTAGTGAGTAAATGTAGCCTTTGACAGCAAGCATCAGTGTTTTTTGAGACAGAAATAAGAAAGGGATGATGGGGCGGGGTGGTGCTAGATATGTGCGTACCTTTGAATAAACTCCTGCAAGTGCCCCGAGAACTCAGAAACTCATTGTGAGAATGGAGATGTCGGCATATTTGTGCCAGTCTGTCAGATAAAATTGCTTAAAACACCCTAATATTTTAGAGAAGGTAGTTAAAGATTGCATAGCCATGACTGGTCAAATCCACCCGTGACCAACTCATAAGTAAATATGCAGCCTATTTTTGGATTACCTGACCCTGACATTAATAGGTTACCCACTGAGCATAACAGAAGGTCTAAATGATGTGCTCCTATGGGCCTCGTCGTAAAGGACAAGAAAAAAAATTGAACATGCTAGACTTTCTGCGACAGCCTCGTGAGGCATCGCAGGTATGGAATCGGTTGTCGTGAACTATGCCACATTACACGAGAAGACACGATTGAATCTTGTGTCACAACGCCTATTTGCCGCTTACGATTCTCAACGACACCCTACGTCAAGAAAATCAAGGCAAAATCGTGTGATCTGACCGGGGCTTAAGTGTGAACTCTTGAAAGCTAAATATTCTTTCAATGTATCATTGATTATAATCCCTAAGGGACATTGAATTTGATGCCAAAATGGCACATCTCATTATATTCATCCAGGTCAATGAGGACACAAACATATGCATGATTATAGTTGGATAGTTCTTATCTTTTATTTCCTGAATGTCTAAAGTACACAGACGATGCCAATTTAATATACTTGTCCTGTAAGTGTGATGTCAAACATTATTGCCTTTTCCTCACCTCATTCAGTATTTTTCTCCACTTTTTATTGTTCCCACCGCTTGCTCCACTCTTCTCCCATAGGAGTGAATTGAGAAAGCCCGCTCAGCTCTGTGCCAGTGGAAATGTAAAGTTACAGACAGGCGCTTCGGCAGACCTCACATTCAGAGTATTAAACTTGCGTAACTCTTCCTGCACCATTTGTTATAACAGCTTTGAATGAAACCTCA
The DNA here is from genome assembly GCA_903798035.1 of Danio albolineatus. Lineage (NCBI taxonomy): Eukaryota > Metazoa > Chordata > Actinopteri > Cypriniformes > Danionidae > Danio > Danio albolineatus. The sequence goes on from CAIGQQ010031496.1 coordinate 7,834,121, forward strand.
AATTATGCTGCTTGTTAAGGAGAGGTGAGCTATTACATCTGACTTATGGTTTTGGCCTGGAGGACGATAAAACAAATCTCAGACTTGCAGTTTATTAAAATAGGGACACAAGTTTTATCTGGAGAGCAGAATATTGCAGTGATTTGGGAATGGACTCGTTTGACCTGAACCGATATACGTCCACATAATATTCAATATGCTGAATTAACATGTGAACTATACAATATGCACCCGGAGGAAACCCACGCCAACATGGGAAGAACATGCAAACTCCACACAGAAATGCCAACTGACCCAGCTGAGACTCGAACCAGCGACCTTCTTGCTTTGAGGCGACAGTGCTAGCCACTGAGCCACCGTGCCATTGCATATTATTATATCATTATACCCATATACGTATATGTTCTATAATAATAATAAAATAATGGAAAACAACAGAGTCCAGCACACTCACAGCAGCATTTTTAATAAACATGCATCAGTAAATGTGCTATTTACTACGTGTGATACTGACTAAATATCAGTTTTTGTGTGTGTGTGTGTGTGTGTGTTGGGGTGTTGAGTGTGTTTTTGTGCTTGAATATTGGCTGCTTGATTGCATCATCTCGATTACTATATTTGACACTAAAACAAGTAGTTTTTAGGAAGTCTGTGCCTTAATGAGGGATTCACTGAATCATTTATTTGAAAGATTCGTTCAAAATGGGTGATTCATTTAAAGGAAAAGCAATGACTTATTTTATTGTTTGTTGTTTGAATTTCATTAATTTATATGTCTTAGTTTATTCAAAAACAAGTAAATTCAAGAACGAAGCACCACAGTTTTGATCTGAGACATGCATTTTCTTCATTAAGATCTTATTTTTAAAAAATCTCATAGGGGGTTGTGTACACTACCTGACAAAAGTCTTGGTGTCTACCCAAGTTTTAGGAACAACAAATAATAACTTGATTTCCAGCTGATTATTTGGTATCCGAAGTGGCTTATATGAAAGGCAAAGGCCTTTAGATCAGTGGTTCTCAACTGGTTTGGCCACGGGACCCACATTTTTACATGGTCATCAAGCCGCGACCCAATATTTTATTGTTGCATTTGACAAAATGTATCAAATTATAGAAATATTACAAAGTAAAAAGGATAAATACTGTAAACAGCGGTTAGGGTAGAGAAATGTTCAGTTACTGAACTAAACTGAACTGTTGTCGCGCGTGTATTTCAAAATAAAAGTCTGGTATAAGCAAAATAAATTATTATTATTATTTTATTTTATTTTTGACCACGCACTCCGCGACCCACTAAAAATGTTCCCGCGACCCACTTTTGGGTCGCGACCCACCAGTTGAGAAACACTGCTTTAGATTACGCTTATTTTACCAAAATAAGATATGATCATGCCTTGATTATTAATTATCTAATTAGGACAGTAAGGTCTGACTTTGCTTAGACAAAAGTAATAGAGATAATGTACATAATATAAAGTCATGGTGCAGTGGAAAAAAAATTATATTGTGTATGACTCCCATGAGCTTGGAGGACTGCATCCATACATCTCTGCAATGACTTTAATAACTTATTAATAAAGTCGTCTGGAATGACAAAGAAAGCATTTTTGTAGGACTCCCAGAGTTCATCAAGATTCTTTGGATTCATCTTTAATGCCTCCTCCTTCATCTTATCCCAGACATGCTTAATAATGTTCATGTCTGGTGACTGGGCTGGCCAATCCTGGAGCACCTTGACCTTCTTTGCTTTCAGGAACTTTGATGTGGAGGCTGAAGTATGAGAAGGAGCGCTATCCTGCTGAAGAATTTTCACTTTCCTGTGGTTTGTGATGTAATGGGCAGCACAAATGTTACCCCAAACCATGATTTTTTCCTTCACCAAACTTGACTGATTTCTGTGAGAATCTTGTGTCCATGTGGGTTCCAGTAGGTCTTCTGCAGTATTTGTGATGATTGGGATGCAGTTCAACAGATGATTAATCTGAAAAATCTACCTTCTGCCACTTTTCAAAATGATCAACTAGAAGTCAAGTTATTATTTGTGGCTCTTACAACTGGGATTGACAACTAGACGTTTGTCAGGTAGTGTATGTGCTCTTTTGAAAATAAATCAATAGTTTAATTGCTTTAAATTGCATTAATAAATTTTTATTTTTATTTTTCTAGTTTATTTATGCTTTTGAATTGCATTATGGGATCTTAATCTTCCTTCCAACAACTTTTAACTTTGAAAAGATCTAAAAAGTGACTTTTATTATCCATTTTATTAGTTTAAAGTGATACATTGGTTTGGTTGGTGTTGTAAATTACAGTAAAAGAAACTTGCCAGTACATTTTCTGTTATTTTACAGACTTATGTCTTTCTCCATGTATTATTCCTTATACATTATATTATTTCAAACTACTAAAAAGTCAATAAAAGTCACTTTGTTAAACTGTAGAGTTGAATGTTCAGCATCAAAAGTGGATAAAGCAGAGATCAAGGTCCCATGATCAGAATCAGAATCAGAAAGAGCTTTATTGCCAGGTATGTTCACACATACGAGGAATTTGTATTCGTGACCGAGCTTCTACAGTGCAACAGAATTACAGAGACAGGACAAAAAAACAGATAATAAATATATTTAAAAAATAGAAGTAAGTGTTAAATGCAAATATACAAATTGACAAGTATATGTACAGGTGTATTACTATATATACTATATGTAGGGAGGGTTGTACCAATGATTCGCTCAGCAGTCCGAACTATTTGATGTAGTCTTCGAAGGTCAGATTTGGTAGCTGAGCTAAACCAGACAGTTACTGAAGTGCAGATGACTGATTCATAATGCAATTCACAACCATAAATAAATGAAAAAAAATACATGAAATGTAAATTAGGTATTTTTTACAGTGTGGAAAGTTTTAAAACCCTTGTTTATTTCAAGTAGAAATCGTTTGTAACAATTGTAAAAGCCTTCCCTGTCGGTTTCAATCAATTTAATTCATCCTTGTTGAGCAAACTGACCACAGTGATGTGTAAATACACCGCTTGCACACTCTACTATCATTATTCTGCCGTTCGCTATCCTGGTGATAAATCAAGATTGCATTCTTTAAGAAACTATTTCATCAAAACATGCCCCTTTCTGACAGTCAAACCATCCTCCCAGTAATTATTTTCAGAGAAAAGCTTTGAAAGGTTTTTTTTAATCATACAGAAACCCCGGCAAGCAGTTTACTCCACTGATAATCATACTCAGCAGTGGGCGAATGCAAACGCTGATTCAGCCGCTGTATCACACAAGCCTTTCACGGTTCAACACTTTTACAGCTCAATGGCTTCAATCCAGCAGATCCGTCCCTCTGTTTCACATCAGCGGTCAATTTGACAAGCGTTACGACAGAACGCAACATGCCTCTCGTGTTTATTTACACACTGAAAGCAGCTTGGCCTGTCTGTGAATTGTTATGATGTGGCTAATGGCTTGTGGCTAATCAATGATGACGTCCCGTTGTGCGCATTTGTGTGTCTGCACACATGAAAGTGTTGCCGAATGTTGAGCGCGAGGTGCTTTGAAAACATTACGATGGAGAGAATGTTCACTAGTTACTCTCATAACTTTTCAATTGGGTTGGTGTGTATGTGAAAGCAAGCTCCAGGTTTTTCTTTACTTTGGCAGTGGCTGTAATAAGGGTATTATTTTACCGTACATGTCTGCTCTTAAAATGAGTCCCGGTGGTGGTGTGTGTTTGGACTGTGAGCCTTCATAATGGAGAGAACAGACAATCCCCAATGACATCGATATGGTGTTTAAGTAATACAGATAGATGTGGCTACTTTTTAAAATCGTATTTAAAAAAATCACTTACAGGATCTTTCTAAAAGGTGCAGGAGGTGAGTTTGACATCCAGTGGTTGAACTAGGTATTGCACTCCTGGATCAAAACAAACGCAAGCGCAGGTTGCCAGATTGAGGACAGGAGCAAGTGATTTAAACCGTTCCCTAAATATATTTTATATTCTATATTTATACTTTTTTTTTTTTCATTAGTTAATGTTGGTAATGTATTTACTAACATTCAGGGACGTGCAGAGACCTTTTAAGGGGCAGGGGCTTAAGTGGAAAAAAGGGCACTTTTTATTAAATAATAATAATAATTGTACTTTAATAAATAAAATATATTAAAGGATATTACACCCTAAATTCACCATATACTCGACCTTAAAAGGACAGTTCTATCAAAACTGAACATTCTGTCATCATTTACTCACCTTCCAAACCTATTTGACTTTGTTCTTCTGTTGAACACACACAATAATATTTTGACGAAAGCAGGAAACCTGTAACCATTGACTTTCTCGGTATTTGTTTTTCCTATTGATGATTTCAGGTTTATAGCTTTCTTTAAAATATCTGCTTTAATCTTCAATTCTTTAGTGTTCAACAAAATAAGTGGGGTTTATTTATAAACTAAATTTCGAGAGGATCACGTGCTTAGGATTGAACACAGCTGGTACCACATCAGCTCAGCACAATGCACCAATCAGACGAATCCTGACACACTATAAATTACCAAAGATTTCTACTCCAGTCATCTTCGTCTTGAAGAATCCCCCCTTCCACCCCAACTCCTCCCCTTCTCTGATAGGGCGGCACGGTGGCCCAGTGGTTAGCACTGTTGCCTCACAGCAAGAATGCCAATGGTTCGGCCTCTCCCCAAGCTAGTCGGCGTTTCTGTGTGGAGTTTGCATGTTCTCCCCGTATTCGCGTGGGTTTTCCCCGGGTCCTCCGGTTTCCTCCCACCATCCAAAAAACATACAAAGTAAATCGACTACTTTAAATGGCCTCTTAAGGCAATTCTAGTTAGATATATCTCAGCACATACACAAGCGAGGGGAGTTCTCGAGACTTACCTGAGCTCAAACTCTCCTCTCGCCTTTTAAACGGGAGGGAACCCCGCGCTCTAGGATATTCTGAGCTCAGGGCTCTCTCCCGGGACAGCATGCCAAATATGCTTTATTATCAATCATCAGCTAAGTGTGAACTCTTGAAAGAAACAAAGATTTGGAACCACTTGTGGGTGAGTAAATGTTCAATCTATTATTTTTGTTTGATTTTTATTTTTCTCTTGAACAAAATAATAAAATATTTTGAAGAATGCACACTGATAGCCACATAGCTAGCCTATATGTACATGTTTTTATAGCTTCAATTAACATTATATATTATAAATAAATGAGAGGGGAATTCACTATCCAGCTGTCATTTCTCCATTACAATAGCCTCAGCTAATACCCTGTATGCCTATGATATTGCCCTGGCTAAACTTTAGCTAACTTATTACATGATTGTTAATCAGGAGGATGTTAGCCAGAGAAAAAAGCCTATTTGCTTTTGAACATTTGGATTAATAGCTGACGTTAAATTTGAGCCCCAGGTAGTCTTTTGTTAACCGTTACTCACTACCATACAATATAGATCAATGACGGATGAATTTATCGGCGGTTCTGTTGATCATAGCTTGCTGCTGTTACGGAGGTCAGGTAGTTACACCTGTTTTACGCACACTCCGCCTGCAGTGGTGTGTATGGGCCAGACTGTAAAGCTATTGGCATAAGCGTTGATAGATGTTACTCCACTGTTGACACGTTACTTTTGAGGACAGAGTGACAATGTAAATAGCAACCTTATTAGGACATTAGCTTCACATGTGTTTTTTTTCTTCCCAAATCGCCGGTTCGAGGCTCGCTTTGAGCGGGTAGAATAACACCAAGATATACTGTACTTTAAAATTGTGTTGTTGTTTTTTTTTTATTGTTTGACAGGGAAAGTTGTCCTTAAATAGAACACACATGAACTTATACATATATTATATTATTATTATTAGGATTTAAAAGAAATATATTATCCCCAGCAAAAAGGGCACTTTCTCTCCAGGAGAAAAAAAGGGCAGGGGTTTAAGCACCCAAAGCCACCAAAGTGGAATGAACCGGCAACTTATCCAGCAGATGTTTTACACAGCGGATGCCTTTGCAGCTGCGACCCATCACTGGGAAACACTCTCATTTACATGACATACACTACGGCCAATTTAGCTTACCCAATTTACCTATAGCGCATGTCTTTTGGCTGTGGGGGAAACCGAAGCACCCGGAGGAAACCCAAGCAACCATGGGGAGAACATGCAAACTCCACACAGAAATGCCAACTGACCCAGCCGAGGCTCGAACTAGTGACCATCTTGCTGTAAGGCGACAGCACTACCCACTGCACCATCGGATTAATTAATTAGCATTAATTAAGCATGAATAATCATTTATTAATCAGAGTTCAACATTAACTAATTCATTATTAAAATCCAAAGTGGTGCTTGTTGGGATTAGTTAATGAACTATTTAACTCAACTAGCATTAACTAATATTAACGAACATGAATAAATACTTTAATAAATGTATTACTAATAGTTTGTTTATGTTAGTAAACACAATAATGTTAACTAATAGACCATTATTTTAAAGTGTTACTGCTATTTTTTACTAATGTTTGTTAATAAGGCATTATTATAAAATGTTACCTCTTGCACTTTATCATACTTTTGCTATCTAGTTTGTTTAAAATATGTATTTACTCTGAACATGTACTGTATATACAATAAAGCAATACACTAAGTATTTTTACATTTTTTTTTAATTTGTAAAGCAGGAGGTCTCAATGTCTACATTAAAAGATCCAAATCTGAATTATTATTAAGGTCAAAGATGCGGAACAATTGATTTGAACTTGTTTTTAATAAACGTCCACAAAATGCATCGCAAGTCAACACTATTTATTGTGCATTGTGGCAAATGTGGCAAAACCACTAATAGAAGTGCATTTTTGTACAAAACACAAAAAAAGGTAGGCCTAATAGTATCTGGATGCAGCCATGATGATGCAAGCTAAGATTGCAAATCTCAGAGATGCAATGTCAGACGCAATACATTAGGGTAGGGTTAGGGGTGGGCATTAAAAAGCATTGCATGCAGGCCAACTGCATTAGGTCTGCGTCCAGACCTCTCTCCGAAGAAAAAGTGAAATATACAAATGGTGTGTAATTAAAACTTTAGGTGTTGTAGTTTTGCAGCCCTTATATCTGTATTTTGTGGATACTGCCATTCAAAATGTCCATGGTTTGTTTTATAGTGGCGTTTCACATATCTACATATCCAGTCCAATGTCTTATTACAAATCAAGCAGAATGGCTTTGTGCTGGCTCGTGGCAAAATAAACGCATACTTGTGAGTCCATTCAACTTTGAACTGTCTGTAAAGTAATATTCTTGCAGCTTAGGTTAATTTAATCCAGTATATCATGATAAAAGCTTCAGCATTTCATTGGAACTAGAAACTCTAATACTGGCGGGAGCATAGTTGTGGCTTCTACATTGTAAATCTGAGGGGGGAAATTAATATTTATAATATTACTGCAGACTGTAATAATACTAAAGGTGTTTTAAGATCGACAAGACTGGAGCAGCTTTGGTTTAGTAAATCACACGTGATTTTTTTTTTCCTTTTTGAAAAGTAATATTTGGTCAATTAATTAATGTTTCTCTCTCGTTCATCATAGTAATGCATTGCTTTATATGCGCTCCCCCACAATAAAAACTACACTGGTTTTATAGTGTGACCATAAAATAATATCTGAATGCTATTTTTATTATGAGACATTATTGCATGATATACAGAGTGACAGAGTGAACCAATATATTTTAATAGATTTAATGTAGCAGTCTACTGGAACCGCTGCACCCAACTGCATGTTTCTTTCCCCAGCGAATGTGAGCTGTGAACTTTCACTACAGTAAACGGGCAATAAAAGCATTGTGTAATGTCTTGTGGGTTTTTTTTTTTTTTTTTACAAACCACTTGAAAATTTGCAGTTTCTCTAGCTATATACACTAACCAGCCACTTTATTAGGTACACCTTACTAGTACCACGTTGGACCTCCTTTTGCATTCAGAACTGCCTTGACATAGATTCAACTGGAAATATTCCTCAGAGATTTTGGTCCATATTGACATGATAGCATCACGCAGTTGCTGCAGATCTGTCGGCTGCACGTTCATGATGCGAATCTCCCGTTCCACCACATCCCAAATGTGCTCTATTGGATTGAGTACTGGTGACTGTGGAGGCCATTTGAGTACAGTGAACTCATTGTCATGTTCAAGAAACCAGTCTGAGATGATTTGCGCTTTATGACATGGCGCGTTATCCTGCTGGATGTAGCCATCAGAAGATGGGTACGCTGTTGTCACAAAAGGAATGGACATGGTCAGCAACAATACTCAGACAGGCTGTGGCGTTGACATAATGCTCAGTTGGTACTAATGAGCCCAAAGTGTGCCGAGAAAATATCCCTCACACCATTACACCACCAGCAGCAGCCTAAACCATTGATACAAGCCAGGATTGATCCATGCTTTCAAGTTGTTGCCACCAATTCTGACCCTACCATCTGAATGTCTCAGCAGAAATCGAGACTCATCAGACCAGGCAACGTTTCTCCAATCGTCTATTGTCTAATTTTGGTAAGTCTCTGTGAATTGTAGCCTCAGTTTCCTGTTCTTAGCAGCACTCTGTGTGGTCTTCTGCTGCTATAGCCCATCCGCCTCAAGGTTGGATGTGTTGTGCGTTCAGAGATGCTCTTCTGCATACCTCAGTTGTAACGAGTGGTTAATTGAGTTACTGTTGCCTTTCTATCAGCTGGAACCAGTCTCCTCTGACCTCTGGCATCAACAAGGCATTTGCGCCCACAGAACTGCCGCTTACTGCATATTTTCTCCTTTTCAGACCATTCTCTGTAAGCCCTTAAGATGGTTGTGCGTGAAAATCCCAGTAGATCAGCAGTTTCTGGTAGTCTTGACCATGTCTGCATGTCTAAATGCATTGAGTTGCTGCCATGTGATTGGCTGATTAGAAAATTGCGTTAACAAGCAGTTGGACAGCTGTACCTAATAAAGTGGCCGGTGAGTGTATATTGTCTGGGTTAGTGTTGTAAATTACGCTACAAAGACCTTGTAATAAACCACCAGAACATGTTCTGTTATTTCACCGACTATATATTATTTGTTATGTATTATATCATTTCAAACTACTACAATGTCGATAAATTGTAGAGTTGAATTTTCAACATCAAAAGTCGACAGAGCAGAGGTCAAGGTCCCATGATGCAATTCACAACCGTAAATAAACACTTGTGCATCACAAAATCCAGAAACAGTGAATGAACAGATGTTTTCATGTGTTTAACTTCTGATGTTGTGTTTGTAAATCCTCTTCATGAAGTTAAATCTGTGTGCAGAGTTGCAGAAGACGGAGGACCTGAGGAGCGAAGCGTCTCAGGACGAGTCGGCCTCCGAATCGGAGGATCTGCAGCACAGCGATGTGGAGGAGGGAGAAGACCACACACACGAGGAGTGTGACGACGACATGGTAAGACAGATCCAAGCTATTTATGCAAACAATTGAAATGATATAGATGGCATGGTGGCTCAGTGGTTAGCACTATCGCCTCACAGCAGGAAGGTTGCTGGTTCGAGTCCTAGCTAGGCCAGTTGTCATTTCATGTGGAGTGGAGTTAGGATGTTCTCCCCATGTAATTGTGGGTTTCCTCTGGGTCCTCTGGTTTCCCCCACAGTCCAAAGACATGCGGTATTGATGAACTGGGTAAACAAAATTGTCCGTAGTGTATGAGAGTGTGAGTGTGGGTGTTTCCCAGTACTGGGTTGCAGCTGAAAGGGCATCTGCTGCATAATGCATATGCCAGAATTGTTGGTGGTTCATCCAGCTGTGATGACCTTTGATAAATCAGAGACTAAGCTGAAGGAAAACGAATGAATGGAGACGATATTGTAGGGTCAGGAGACGAGGAGGAGTGTGTGCTCAAAACAAAAACACCCAGCTGAAACAATGGAGATGTACCAGTTAATAAATCATCAGGCGCTCACACATTTTACCATATAAATGTTAAAGTTAACAATCTCCTAAAAATGATTTCTTATCTCTGCTCCTTTCAGGAAAACAATCACATATCTGAAATGGATCCCATTCTCCAATAAAAGGCAAGAACTCAGAGCTGGGACAGTGGATTCCTGGATCACGGTGATAATTCAAACCATCAGATGTTTTACAAGTTTCCACGCTTGAGTTTCAGGATCTAACCCGAGATTGTTCTTCGTGCAAAGAGCAGATTGTAAAAAAAAAATGAAGTTAGTGAGTACAAACCACTAAATCTGGCTTGACAGGGTAATTCATTACGTTCAATTTGCTGTCCCTAAACGTCCATTAGGCGTGACAGCAGGAAATTATTTGAGGGTTTATTGACTGGTGAGGACATCTGAATGTGCTGTTTTTTGAAGAACGGCTAACATTTCAAGATAAACATTTCAGGAAGAGAGAATTTAAAACATTACACCATACATGTGCCGTACACTGTAATAGTTTGGGGACAAAATGGAACAAAAATGGCACAAACCTTGGTAAAGGATTTGTAACCTGCCACATTTTACATAAACGCATACTTATTAATCAATTCAATCTACACAAACTGAATTTTCAGGTGAATTTCCTAATTTATTTTTTCCATATTATATTTGCAAAGAGTACTTTTGTGTATTTTTTTCATAATTATTACAACTTTTGTCTTTTTGTTTTTTTCTTCCTTAAAAAGAGACAAAACTTAAAGGATAAAATGAATATTTCCTTAGCGCTTATTCACACTCAAGTCCTTCTGTGCCACTTTTATGAATTTCCTTCTTCTGGTGAACACAAATCAAATTATTCTGAGGAATGTTAGGGGTGATGTTAAGCAGTCATTGAAATCCATATGAACAAAAAAACCTTCAAATTCAAAATCAAACATTCTTCAAAATATATATTTTTTGTTTGTTTTCAACTAAAGAAGCCCAAGCAGGTTTGCATCTAGAAGCATGAGTAAATGATGAGTGAGTTTTCAGTGTTGCGTGAACTATCTCTTTAAATCTTTGCTAAAAAGCATTCGAGATTTGACATTTCATTTTAAGTAATGCCAATAAATCTGTGCACTCATAAATGCAGCGCAGAACAGCACAAATATAATTCAGCACTGTAACATCATATAAAGCATATCAATGTTTCATAACACTATAAATGCTGACACTTTTACACAGATAATTCATCCTTCTTCTCTATCTATCTATCTATCTATCTATCTATCTATCTATCTATCTATCTATCTATCTATCTATCTGTCTGTCTGTCTGTCTGTCTGTGTCTGTCTATCCATTGGTCTATCTATCTATCTATCTATCTATCTATCTATCTATCTATCTATCTATCTATCTATCTATCTATCTATCTATCTATCTATCTATCTATCTATCTATCTATCTGTCCGTCTATCTGTCCATCTATCTATCTGTCTATCTATCCATCCATCCATCCATCCGTCTGTCCATCTATCTATCTGTCTATCCATCCATACATCCATCCGTCTGTCTGTCCATCTATCTGTCTATCTAACTGTTTATCCATCCATCCATCCATCCGTCTGTCTGTCTGTCTGTCTATCTGTCTGTCTGTCTGTCTGTCCGTCCATCTATCTATCTATCTATCTATCTATCTATCTATCTATCTATC
>CAIGQQ010031496.1:7859135-7905374 GCA_903798035.1 Danio albolineatus
ACACACACACACACACACACACACACACACACACACACACACACACAGCAAGCCTGCCTTTTCAGCCATTTACCTCATCATAAGTGTAATCTCTTTCTGATCCTGCCCACGCAGGGCCCGTCTGTGTGCTGAACGTGATGTCATCAGCGTTTTTACTGTCATCATCTTCGACACCTTCCACACAAACAGCACACAATTAGACTTTGAACATTACATCATATTTCACATCCTCTTAAATGCAGACTTATAATGCAAAGAGATTACATAATGGCAATAAAATCACTACTAAATGAAAAACACATGAGTATCTGTCTACCACTAGATTTATAACTATGCTCAGGTTAGACATTTAATTATTAATGTATGCCAGGATGATTTCTGTTTATTTTATACTTTTATTTTCTGATCATAATACTCTTAAACCTGAAGAATACTAAAATGTTATTTGTTTTAGGGCTATTGATAACCTTATTTTACAATATTTCAAAAAGAAATTATAAATAATAAGGAACTTATTATTAGAGGCCTTTTCTCTCAATACAGTGGTCCTTCATTATTTGCGGGAGTTTTGTTCTAAAAATAACTCACATTAGGTGAAATCCGTGAAGTAGTCACCTTGATTTTTTTTTTATTATTATAGACATTTTAAGGCTGTAAAACCCCTCACTACATGCTTTATACACTTTTCTGATGGATTCGGATTTCTAACTTCCAATCCGTCTCAGCATGGATCAACGTTCATCCTTTTCTCATCACCCTGTTTCTCATTTCTTTTATTAAAGATAATGAATAAAGTTAACACATTGCTTAATATGTTCGGTGCATTTGCCTGTCTCTTTGTTTTTGAAGCCACCAAACTAGGTCAGAGGTCACGGAGACCTCGAGTGGAACTGAAGGGCGGAGGACTGGAAACAACTGTTTCTATTGTTATTTCTCTGAGTTAACACTACCTAAAATGTCTAAAGTGATTTTGATATTTTTTTACAGTTAATTCTTTTAAAGTGATTCTACTTTTTATTCAAGATAGACTTTGTGTAGTAAGGATATAACTGCCTGAATGTAGATAATTGCCGCTTTTTGACCAGTTTTAATAAAGATGGCTGAGAGTACACTTGGGTAAGAAACAGATTGTACTTTAAGTGTGTGTGTTCTATTTGATTGTGGATCCGTTTCACAGGTCTAAAGTCAGCTCTAAACAGTCTAGTGGATGTCTGACGTTTATATGCTTAAGATATTGTTCGGAATTGTTTACAATCACCCATGTGGAAATTCTCCTAGTCTATCTGTGTTTTAATCAGGTTGGAACACCTATGTGGGACGCAGTTAATGACGTAATGTGAGAGTATAAATGATGTTGATTTGTGATTGTAAGCAGAGCGGCCCAGGAACTCCTTGGGAGTGTTGAAGCTGGCTTCTGCAAACTATCTTCAGTAAACTTTAATTCAATCTCTGACTCCGGCTCTTCTTCATCTGACAGACTTTTCACTCTTTGGGTTAAAATTGTATCCCTACATTTCTCAGACAGGCATTAACATTTTCACACTTCACTCTCGTTTAAACACTCTTAAAGTTCAAACCTTCGTAGAAAAATAAGTCCAGTATTATAGAATCATGAAACCAAAGATCAAAACCATTTCATCCTCATTTATTTTTTCCGTAATGACACCCTACAGCCGCGTAACTTCTACCTTACTTTAGCATGTCCAGAAGTTCAACATTTTATGGTTAGCATCTTCCTCTTCCTTTTGGATGCTACCGCAAGTGCCTTTGAGGGTGCAGAACTTTTCGTCAATATTGTGGGGAGAAAACATACAAACAAAGTACAGCCCTTCAGTCACACTGCTAGCAATCAAAGATTTATGTAAATTTGGCAAGCTAAACGCATTCTGTACTGTACAGGAGACACGGCACAGAGGAGATTTATTGAAATGGTCTACAGCCAATCAGGACGCAGAACACAATGCACTGTAGAAAAAAAGCATGTCAAATTGAGCGGAAAAAAATCTGCGAAACTGCAAGGCCATGAAAAGTGAACTGCATTATAGCGAGGGACCACTGTAAAGGAATTTTAACATTTGACAACATAGGAGTTATTAACGAAAACCTCCCAATTCAAGTCACGCACTTACCATCGTCTTTGCTTTGACTGTCTGTGTCCTCTTTTACTTTTTTAGGTTTCTTTTTCTTCATAGGCAGCGTGAAGTCATCGTTCTCTTGTGTGTCTGATGGCTCTGTTTCGATCTTCAGCTCCTTTTGGAAATGTGCAGTTCATTTAGTGACAATTTCTCTTGATGTGTGTGACAGTAGCCGTGTTTCCATCCAAAGATATGCATTAAATTTATGCGCAAAAACTGGAATACCGCATAAAAGACGTGCGAATAAAGCAGCGTTTCCATCCAGTGAGTCAAATAGAACAAAATCCTGACTTCCTGATTAACTGGCACCAATATCAAAAGTAAAAACGGAATTCAGAGCAGTAGGAGAAGCTGCGTGAATCTTTTCTTCTTTTAATAATAATGACTTGCAGCTCAGAAGACAATGCTGACACACAATGAATGCATGGTGGTGTTTAAAGGTGCAAGACGTGGAGCACAGACGCTCTTGACTTTTCTTGAGGTAATTAATAATGTAATAACACTAATACTGGAACGGTTAAGCCGTTTTAGAATAACCAAAACAACATTTTAGATGTTTTACAATGTGCTCAGCCTGCTGGTTTGTCCATTCACACACATTTTTATCATCACATGATCTCTTATAACAAAATCACATTTTTTTTTATTTGCATACTTTAATTTGTTCGTTAAAATTGTTTACATCGTAGTTTATGCGCATCATTTCAAAATGTATGTGCATCATGGCTTCTCCATCAACCGTTTTGTTATGCGCATATCCAAAAAGCACATAAAAATAAGTGGACAGAAACAGCTATTGTTGAAATACAAACTCCATATGCAAACAGAATATGACATGCCATCTCAGATATCAATTTATTTCTCAAAAGAAACCAAGGCCACTAAAAGATGGTGCTTTCAAACTCTTTCAAAATATTTTTGGACAAAAAGCAATTATAGTCATGCAAACAATGGACTGTACATGTGCAAACACTCGACTGACCTTCATTCCCTCTTCAAGCTCAGCATCAGCATACTTCTTGTTCTTCTTTTTCTTTTTCTTCTGGTTAAAGAAGTTTAAGTCATCAAGGTCATCTGATGCTTCTGGATTATTCAAACAAATCGAGCCGTCAGGTTTTTATTCAACACAAGAATGCACAAAAGGAAACACCCAGAGTATGATAAATATTTACTAACAAAACATTCTATATTATTACAATGTTAATACAAAATTGAACAGTTGAAAATGATTATATGCGCTTATTACAGGTTTATTACTACATTACTTAGGCCACTAAAACATTTCAGAATTTGTTTTAGTAACCAAACTTCAAATTCATTTCAATACATCTCAATAAATAATATTTTTGTCATTCTTAGGCATGGATACCTTTAAATTTGATTGATTTCTATACCAATATTGCTTATTAATACTGCTTCTTATCAACACTATGTTCTATAATTTGATAAGCTAATATTGTTGAACTTCACAGCAGTTTAAAAATAACAGCAAGCAAACAGAAGTAATGCATAAAACACAGTGACAATTAACTAAATGCACTGCTTGAGTTGGATGGCATGTTTTGTTATTTTTATTGTATTACTAAAGTTGTCATCTCTTTCCACAATTACTGCATGTTCATTTTCATGCCACATGCATAAACAAAAAAACAAGTAATAATGTTTGCAGGTAAATACTGTTTTTTGATGCAGAAAATTATTAATATAGCCTTGTTTTCATTGTGCAATATTTTGATTACTTAGGGTTGATTTAAATTTTAGGGAAGTTTGTTATCGTTGATAGGCCTGTCATGGTGTCTATTTTTTGTGGTACGATACATAAAACCATAATTTATTGCGATTAACAATAACATTGTCATTTTAAGACTATTTTGACATTATAATAGCATCACAATGTATGTACTCTTCTAAAGAACATGTAATATTTTATTCTTCAACACATTTAATTATAGTCATTTAAAGAATTTAAGAATTATGCATTAGAATCAGAACGTGAAATGCATATCCTAAACAAATAAATAATAATAATAAATGTTAAGAAAAATGTCCAAGGTGAAAAGAACTAGAAAAAAAGTAACAGACCCATTTCAGTCATCAGGCACCCACATGAAAATAAACTATAGTAATTTATACTATAGTTGTAGCTGACGTTGATCGGTTAGATTGCTTTTCTTTTTTTTTGGTTGTTTATTATTCTTATTATTTTCATTCATTCATTTTCTTGTCGGCTTAGTCCCTTTATTAATCTGGGGTCGCCACAGCAGAATGAACCGCCAACTCATCCAGCATATTTTTACGCAGCGGATGCCCTTCCAGCCGCAACCCATCTCTGGGAAACATCCATACGCACACACATTCACACTCATACACTATGGACAATTTAGCCTACCCAATACACATGTACCACGTCTTTGGACTTGTGGGGGAAACCGGAGCACCCAGAGGAAACCAACGCAACCACTGGGAGAACATGCAAACTCCACACAGAAATGCTAACTGACCCAGCCGGGGCTCGAACCAGCGACCTTCTTGCTGTGAGGCGAACGTGCTACTCACTACGCCACCGTGGCACCATTCTTATTATTTTTTTGTATTTAATTATTTGAAAGTATTATTTTATGTTATTAATTTCCTCGTTTCCGGTTGGCTTGAGTTGGAGGTCACGTGATCTTCTTTGATTGTTTTAAATCTGCGAGAGTTCGTATGAACTGCATAGTGAGATTTCAATGCTCAGTTACATGCTCCTGATTATTCTACTGCTGGTTATCAGGCCAACATTTGTTTGTATATTATTTGTTTATTTTGATGTTCTTTTGATTGGGTTTGTGTATCCATTTGGTTTGTTTATTTGTTGTCTTTTTAGTTTTTACAGTGTTCAATAAAGAAACTCATGGACATCAGTATTTGGGAAGCGTGGACTGTTTATAAACCAGCTGGTAGCTACAATAGTGTACTTTAACCAAACTGACACTGACACCTCCAATGGCATAAAGAGGCTGCACAATCAGCTGAAATGTTGCTAGAATTGGTTTTTATGTATGATCAATATATGTTGCATCACCAAAAATGCTTGAGGACATGTCCATTGTTTGTGCTATAAGTTGATATATTGATTATTGTGACTGGCCTAATTGTTGATTTATTGTAAATTGTTACTACTGTATATGCAAAGAGAACATGTCTTAAATATTCCACTTGAACGTTTAAACTCATTTACAAGTTATTTTATGCATTTAAAATTTAATAGGATCCGCTGTGTAAAAAATATGCTGGATAAGTTGGCGGATCATTCCGCTGTGGCGACCCCGGATTAATAAAAGGGACTAAGCCGAAAAGAAAATTAATTAATGAAAAATCTAATAGGCTATTATAAGATTCTGGGGGGAAATTTGGGCGCTGACTAGAGCTAATTAAATAACAATATAACATTATAATAGTTAATAATATTGCTTTGTGCTTTCTTAGCATCTCTCAACTACCATGGTAAACTAGGCAAAGAACACTAATTGCATGCGATTTACCTTTCTTTCTCCCCTCATCTTCATCGAGATCGAACTCTCTCTCCTCACCGCCGTCAGCCTCGGTCTCTTTTGCTTCCACTTGCTGGCCTTCTTCTCCTCCCTCTCCACCTTCTTCTTCCAGCATGAAGGGCTTCTTCTTCTTTTTCTTCTTCTTGGTCATAGTTGGATCAAATATCATCTGAAAGGATGAAAACAAGAGTTTAATAAAGAGAAGAAATGGAAAAGACCCCATCAACAAAGGTCTGAAAAGCCTAATGACCAGTCAGAACTAATCTGATTAAGGCTATCTTAGATAATGTCATTCATGATCTTTTTATTATTATTATTATTATTATTATTATTATTATTAAACAAAGTGCAAAAATATAGCTTGAGTAGTTGAACTCCCAATTTAAAGCATCACGATTATAATGTTTAAAAGTAATAATGTAATACAAATCAATGGCCAGGTATTGCATCATCATATTTATAAAGTATTTTATACATATCAAGGTGCTGAAACGTAAGTTCCATAATACTTTACTTTTGAAAGGCTAATGTTTATTGAATTATTGAACTGTAACATTCATATACCATAGTATTTAGATGATTCTTCGAGAATACTACGGTAACTGTAGGAAAAGTACGAAAAACATGGTACTTCCACAAAACAATATTATCGAGGTACCATAATTTATAAAAAGAAACAAAGATTTCAAAACCAAAGTAAATAGTCATAAACACAATCGTTATATTATAGCAGTGAAAAATAAATAAATAGCATGGTACTCGACTAAAAGCACCCTGGTATCACAATGTCCAAACAGACATCATCGTAACGGTCGAAAAACATGCTATCATGGCTAAACTCCAATTACAGTACCATATTACGTTTTGTCAATAAACTATGAGGATAATTAGAGAAATGCAAGACGTTTAATATGCAACTAGCCTGGCTAATAACAAAACGATCTAGAAAAACCGAGTAGGCACATGTGTTTCCACACAGCCTGAACTAGTAGGCCCAATTGTCCTTCCTTTTTGACTGTGTAAGTTGATCTGCATTTACCCATAATCTTTATAAACAAAGACTGCTTACTAACCTCGTCTCCTGACATGTTGTCGGCGTGTAGTGAAAACCCAAGAATAAAACTACAGCGTTATATTAGTGCAAGTTTAACGGTCTACTCTTCCTCGATACGCGCGATGTCTGCGACAGGCCGGGCGGAGCTGAATGCGCATGCGCGTCAGATAAGCGCATTGCATGATGGTAGTTGTAGTTTTGGTTGGCAAAACTACGCAGGAGATTCACTTGGATATCACAGGCGATAAAATTCCCATATTTAACCAACAGAAATGTTTTCTCACAGAAACTCGTGGCTTGGAGAATCTCAGGAGTATAACAGAACCCCAGAGCCCCTCCGTGTCTTGTGCGATCAGATTTTGGAGCTCATGAACCAAAACTCTTAATGCTGACAAAAGCTTGATAGAGTTGGCATAAACAAACGGGTGTGCTGGGAGAATTACTTTTATGTGATACAATAAATCTTGGTAAATAATGCTCAAATTGGTTTCTAAACTGCATGGCTTGAGCAGGTGTACACATGGCGTCTCTGAAGAGTTTAACGCTTGCATTCTTCAAATCTCCTCGACAATATCCTCAAAAGCTTCCTCCAGAGGAGAACCAGACCAGCCTGCTTCACGCTCATAATGGCTTGCAAACCATTTTATTCCTCTAATCTGTTTAAAATTGCAGTGGGATTCCTGGCTCCCAGACAGCTAAAGCCTTTTCCTGCGTCCTCCATTCCTGTCTGCTTTTGACAACAGCACTGATTCCTGCGTCACAGAGCACCACACATGCATGAGAACTTTCCTCTTTTCATATCAAACACAGTCTCTGAGGTAAAAGGTGAGTTGACATTATTTTCTCTGCAAGAACTAACATCAATACAAAACATTACTTTCCTAAACACCTGTTTGTCGCTACATATGAACGCCAACTTTTGATCAATGAGGTTATCGTGCGCCACGAGAAGCTGGTTTGGAAATAACATTAAAGGGTTTTGTTCTCTGAAACCCTCACAGAAGACAGTTCAGGATTTTCAATTGAGTTACATGCGATTACATCAGTAGGTTTTTCTCTTTCTTCCCCCAGTTGTGCTTTGTTTATTTAATATGTGATTCTGGACCACAAAACCAGCCTTATCCTTATGGGAATAGTATTTGTCTATATTGTTTTTATTTTGATTAATATTCAGTCAAGATCATCTTTCATAGAGACATTTCAGAAATTTCCTTTCGTCCATTTATCAATACAACAATTTTAATTAGTAGGGGAGAGCAGGGACGAAAGTAACAAAGAGATTTTCTCGAAGCCCTGACAACATTTGCTTTCCAGGCTATAACAGCACATTCAGCATGCAACCCTTGATGGAGCTGCCAAATATCAGCTGATTTCAGGATCGTGTCACAGGGTTAGGTCTGAATTTCAGTTTTTAAGTGCAGAAAGTAAATTATTTTTCATATTACAAGTTGTGTTTCTCTTTTCATGCTTCACACTAATGATTAATCTACAGATTATTAAGTGCAATAACGCATCCGTGAGTTTACAATCTCTGAGTTTTTCATTCTCAAACTAAATCAGGTTTAAATGGCAAGAGTTCCTGTGGGGATGAAAGTAACACTGTCATTTATGTCCCACTGCTAATAGACATACCTTAATTTTCACTTCCACATCAGAGTTTTTAGTATTTTGATTCACATGTTTTATAAAATGAATGCATACTGCCAATAATAATAATAAAATATTCAAAAAATTGTAACATTTTTTATTGTTGGGTTGCTCTTGAAACATTTGATGGAGCTGAAATAAAAATGAAAATGCCGTTTAATATTTCTAGCAAAAATAAAGGATAAACCATGTTTGCAGTTTACATTAACAAGGTCATAGTCTGATATATTTAAAATAAACAAGATTAAGCCAGTAAATCAAGCAAAAATTCTTGTGTTACTTTCGATTTTTTGACTTGGACCGGGTCAAAAGTAATGTGCAATTTATGTTTAAAGTGAAATTATATTTAAATTGTTCTACATTTGTCCAAAATAGCACCCGATAATGATAGACCAGACCTATGAATGAGTTAGTAGCCACAGCAAAATATATGTTTCTGTCTAAAACATTATCTTTTAAAAATAGGTTTTTATATTTAAAAAAAGGCACTTTCGTACCCACTCTCCCTAATATGCATTGATAAGAAGTCAATCTGAACATTAAACAATTAAACATTTTTTTTAAATCTAAGATTCCAGATTTTCTAATAGTTTTATCTCAGCTAAATATTGTCTTCTCTTTACAACACATCATTGGAAAGCTATTTATTTCAGGTGACATATAATACTATTTATATTTATTAATTTATTATTGACATATTTCCCAAAACTAGCATTGTATTATGACCAATGGTCACGTATATAAAGCATTTTAACAAATATATTTGATACATAATATCTCAATGTCACATATAAAGACATTTTGACAATCCTGATTGTCATACACAAGACCCACTAAATTGTCATTCAGAGACAATACCAAAATAATCTCAATTTATAACAAGAGACATTTATCATTATTTATTTATTTGTCTCTATTTATTTTATAGCAAGAAATAACTTTTTACTGTCTTTTTATTTTTTTGTTATTATTATTTAATTGTCATTATAATTACTTCCTTTTTGCACATATAAACAGTACTCAATGAGTTCTTCATGTGCATTGAGAAACTGCTTTTGATCCAAAATTTAGGTATTTTAGCTCAATCCCTGAAACTATCAATGCATTTGTGATTGTACTGCTGAATATCGTGTGTGTGTTTAAACTCGAAACTTAACAAAAAATATACAATAAAGTTATTTTACACATTCAATGCCAAATATACATAGACATTTGACACAGCTCACTGCTGTATATTCAACGTATGCTTATTTAGAACAAGAAGCATTTAATTGCATATATCAAAATCAGAGGGCAGACAGAATAATAATTACATGTCATATTTAATTACCTGTTTGATCAGCATTTGATCAAGAAGCTCACCATGTGCATTAAGAAACTGCTTTGGCTCTAATATTTAGCGGTTTTTGTTCAATGGATGTCTGAAGAATATATTGTAATTTTCAAAGTTATAAATATAGCTTTATTTTACAATTCATGTATAACATGTACACTTCACTATATGATTTAAAATAACTTCTTGTGTTAAGGTTAGGTTCAAGGGTAGGTTTAGGGAGTTATTACCCTCCAGTTTGTACCTAGTTTAATACTTAGTTATACTATAAGTTACAGAGTTGTAAAATAAAGAGCTAACAAAATATAACACAAATATACTTTTGAGATAGATTCTATAAACTTACATCTCAAATCAAACGTTGATGTTAATGTATCAAACTATATGTGTAATTAAGGATTTAAATAAAAATGAATTACTATTATGTTAACCATGATTTACAGTACACTTTCATTTCAGTTTCATCCATTTTCAGGCATATCTAGAAAAAAAAACATTTAATGATATATTAAAATATAGTGCGGCCTCAAAATACTTATTAATTAATTATATTAATTATATATCATATAAATTATTTATATTGTTATATTAATTCATTATTATAATTAATAAGTGTTTTGAGGCAGCACTAGGAAATTGTAATATACAGTTGAAGCCAGAATTATTAGCCCTCTTGAGTTATTAGCCCACCTGTTAATTTTTTTCCCCAATTTCTGTTTAACAGAGAGGTCTTTTTCAACACATTTCTAAACATAAAAGTTTTAATAACTCATCTCTAATAGCTGATTTATTTTATCTTTGCCATGATGACAGCAAATAATATTTTACTAGACATTTTTCAAGAAACTTCTATACAGCTTAAAGTGACATTTAAAGGCTTAACTAAGTTAGTTTAACTAGGCAGGATAGGGTAATTAAAAAAGTTATTGTATAACGATGGTTTGTTCTGTAGACTATCGGAAAAAAATAGCTTAAAAGGGCTGATAATTTTGACCTTAAAATGGTTTATTAAAAATTAAAAACTGTTTTTATTCTAGCCGAAATAAAACAAATAATACTCTCTCCAGAAGAAAAAATATTATTAGAAATACTGTGAAAAATTTCCTTGCTCTGTTAAACATCATTTGGGAAATAATAACTGTATCATTAAATGTTTTTTTTTCTGGATATGCCTGAAAATGGATGAAACTGAATGAAAGTTTCCTATAAATCATGGTTAAAATAATATCTTTTTAAATCTTGTCGCTTTGCCACATTCCTTCAAACCACTGCAGCATTTCTATTAAAATATCATTCAACGTTGCATGATTACATATTGTTTTATATATTTTATTCAGTACAGCTCAGAAGAATTTTTAACTTAAAGTTAACCCTGAAAGACAATTTCACCCTTATTGTGTAATTTAAAAAAAAGTAGACAAATTAATTATAGATTTAATGAATAAAAAATATCTTCTCTGAATTTAATGTAACGAGGAGAGCAAAAAGGAATCATCTTTGACTGATCCACTGTTTGGTTTTCCTTCATATCTGTTATATAGCATATGTGTGTTAAGTTTGTCAGTATTGTCTCTAATTATAAATTATTTTGTTATTATTATTATTTTCTTTAAACTCTTTCAATTACAATATTTAACAAATATGAAAATCCCATTCGTTTTTTGAAGTTTAGAGCTTTCAGGTTTGTGTCCCCAAGGAAAGCATCTCATTTATCTTTGGTCTCTCCTATCTAATATATTACAGACAGTATACATGCGACTAGACTAGGCCAGCGGGAGATCAGGAGTATTTTCATGGTATGTATAATGTACTTAAGGGGAGGAACGCTGCTAATGTGCGCATTCTCCATATTACATTTGCTGTGAGCGGATCGATTTTCAGTAAAAGAGCTGTCGCATGCTCACCACAAGCCGTGAAAGAAAATATATTCATGTGTAAATCTCCTTAGGAAATAAGTAGTTTATGCTTTTTTTTGAGCATGGGAGGGAAGACAGAAATCCTGACAAGAAAATCCAATGCGCAGAAGGTAAAATACGTCTTATTTCTATACTCTCAGTCTTCACCTGTGCACTTAAAAGGTATTAGTTTGGGATTTTTAACACAGCTGCTGCTTTACCAATTGCACATGATAGCTTTTGAGTGTTCATTCATTTTTTTAATGTAATAAATCTCGTTTTTAGGCTTGAAAAAGTGCATACGCACGTTACTAATGATAACACTGAAGCTATGC
This sequence comes from Danio albolineatus, assembly GCA_903798035.1. NCBI lineage: Eukaryota > Metazoa > Chordata > Actinopteri > Cypriniformes > Danionidae > Danio > Danio albolineatus. The sequence goes on from CAIGQQ010031496.1 coordinate 7,871,065, forward strand.
CAAGACGTCCTTTTCCATTATACGCCCATTTCAAGTTTATGTGTGTAGCATTAGCACCGGTGAACCTGAAAATATACACAGTGTCACAGGCTTGGGAGAAAAAGCGAGAAGTCTGCAAAACCTTAAATCAGCTTGACAGATAGTCAACAGTTGCGCTGCGTAGAATCTGTCTGCACTTATTTCCACGGCGGCCAGTATTTCCACTGATCTCAGACATATTGTTCTGTGATGTCTGAAAGCGGAGAGGAATATGGCTTTGAAACTACATTTAAGGAAATCAAAGGTTTCTCTACTCTTAATATTACCAAACTACATAATAGTTTCAACTGTATGCTGAAAATGGAAACACATGCACGATCACGGATCCCCGTTTACTTGGTGTCAGTTCATATTATACACTGAAATCATCCCATGTCTTTTGAGTTATGCGAACATTTCTGTTTTGTATTCTTTAGTTTGTTATGATGAAGGAAAGTAGCTTTATATTATCTTTTAAAAATGGACATGTTAATATTGTAGAAGATATGTGACTTGCGAAAGTAAAAGCGTACTGATCAAACTGAGATGTTTTTGATTATACTGCTTTTTTGAAGTTATTATTACAACAATCAAATTCGTATTCGTAAAAATGTCAAAGTCTGTGATTTCATACTCTTGGATCCTGATTTTACAGTGCAGTAAAACTGAAATATATGTTTCACGTGCAAAGCACATTTTGAAACGAAATATTAAACAGTCGACGATTAACAAATAAAAACTTTCCCTGAAAAACTACAATGTTCTCAGCCTTTTTATTGAACGGATGATACACGGACCATATTGTGATCTCTAACTTCAGAACAGTAATATTTCTGATCAACAAAGATCACATATGTGTCATCTTAAAACATGACAACAATAAATGATTTGAGCAAAATATTGCAGATGTAAATTGTGAGTATCACCACATATTTTACCAGGATATTAATAATAATAATAATAAACTTTATTTTTATATAGTGTCTTTAAAAGTATCATCTCAATGCACATATAACATGTGCAGCAGTAAAAGGCACATGCAAGGATGAATGCAAAGAAAAAATATAATAATAAAAAATAATTAAAAGCACATAAAATAATAATAATAATAATAATAAAAATAATAATAGATCTAAAAATAAATTTTAAAGAGTTTAAAAATCTAATTAAGTTTTTTTTAAAGAAATTGATCACTAAATTTTATAAAACAAGACATTCATAACAACTGGTGTCCTCATGAGAGAGAAGACAGAAAGGTTTGAAATAAAAAAAATAAATGCAAAATCGGTCTAAAAGTGATTATTATGCAGTTTTGATGTATTGAAATTAATGTGTTTGACATTTTGATAATAATATAACAAATAAATATCATGAAACCAACATAAATCCAATTACTTTTTTTGGAGAAAATATTATAATTATACTAGAATTATGATCATTTTCATAAAGCTGTTTATGAACTACTTGCATATTTATGTTTGCCATTATTACTTTTTATTATAAATGCACAAAAGGAAAATGAATACATTATACAGTATAAACTTATATATTAACCACTTCTTAGGTATAAGTATTTAACTGTTCGTTAATGCAATGTTTAATAAGCCAATTGCTTGATGGCAATATAAGACATTTCACATGTAGTTATGGTTAAAAAAATATGCTGAGTGGGGAAGAAAGCTACTTTAAACATGGTGTGGTTGGTCTTACAGAAATTGCTGATCTAGTGGGACCTTTATGCACAACCATCTCTGTTTACAGAGAATTGTTCAGTTCAGTGAGTAGTAGTTCTGCTTTGTCACAGAATAATGGCCAGACTGGCGGCTGATAATAGAAAGGCAACAGTGAGTATGTTTACATGGACACCAATAATCAGATTTTAATACCATCAAGACAGTACTCTGATTAAAAGTCTGATTAATCTGATTAAGGTCATAATCGAGCTAAACATAAATGGAATTAAGACATGTGGAGTATGCCGATTTTGGTAGCATTAATAAAGTGCTGTACAGACATGTAAACATCGCAATCAAATTATTATGATGGGGGGGGGGGGTTCAATTTGATCTGAATTAGTTATAAACTAGGGATGGGCGGATTGATCCAGAAGTATCGATATTTTCGATACTGGGAATGTATCAAAAGGATTGATCCTTAAGTAAAAGTATTGATCTTTTCTGGGGGGTTTTTTTACTGAGTGATCAGAGATTTTGAAATATCTAAATAATGAATAGGGCTGCATATTATATAATATTCACTTAAAAAGGAACACGAATGGGAACTATAATATTCTTCCACTGTATCTCCGCTGATAGGTCAGTGTTATCTCACGACACAGTAGTACAGACACTAGACACACCCAGCGCAGGATGTAAAACTTGAAGCTGTCAACATCATGACTAAACAAAGTATAATCTGGAAATATCGTAAAAGTAATCAGCTAAAGGGGGGGGAAAAAAATCAACATTTTGTTGTTCCTTCACAGTTCTGCTGCTTTGACCTTTTAAATAAGGTGAAGAAATACAGTTGTGCAGTGTGTTATTTTTCATTATATATGGTGCTGTTTAGTTCATTATGGTTCTGTAATTTTAATAAATGTAAAAAAGAATCGTGTTTTATTTAGTAATAATAATTATGGTGATAAACAATATTTTAAAAATCACTATAAAATATTTCATTTAAGTATTGATAAGTATCGATTTAAGTATCGATATCGATGATACTTGTCTTGAAATACTTGGTATCGGATCAGAAACAAAAATATTGGTATCGCCCATCCCTATTGTAAACATAGCATGAATTTATTCTGCTTGTGTCGGTGGTTCAGGCTGGTGGTGGTTTATTGCAGTAAAGGACATTTTTGTAACACACGTTCTTTAGCTCCTTAGTGCCACCTGAGCATCATATATGCTCACAACCAAATCACCCTGCAGCACAAGACCGGTTACTCACTTAAGCTAAGCAAGGCTGAGCCTAGTTAGTAACTAGATGGGAGACCACTTGGGAAAACTTAGTTGCTGTTGGAAGTGATGATAGTGAGGCCAGCAGGGGGTGCTTAATTTGGTCCTAATTAAGCCTGGTCTGCTTAATCTGAGTCCTAATGCCCCAGTATAGTGAAGGGGATTCTATACTTTCAGAAAGAGTTTTGTTTTGGATGAGATGTTAAATCAAGGTCCTGACTCTTTGTGGTCATTAAAAATCCTGTGGCATTTCTCGTAAAGAGCAGGGGTGTAACCCTGGAGTCCTGGCCAAAATTGGCTCTTAACCATTGTGGCCTTTTAATCATCCCCATCCACTGAATTGGTTTTGTGTGTGTGGCGAGCGCACTGGTCCCATTGTCCTGTGGCTGCTGTTGCATGACCCAAGTAAAAGCACTTTGGGTGTATGGCCATACTCAATAAATGTGCTATATTACTTACTATTGTTACTTACTTACTATAATTACTTACTTGCTTACTTACTTACTTACTTGTATAGTACTTACTTGTTGGTGTTGTTACACACACAGACACAAACACTTTAAATATGAAAATTTAAGGGTGAAAAGGTAAAAGATTATTTGATTGGTTTAATGCATGTTACACTCAACACACACCCAATACTCATTAAGAGAAAGGGTGCGCCAACTTTTTTCTCTCTTTAAAATAGCCAGAGTGGATTCAGACTAGTGCAGCTGCACTGTGTGCTTTAGAACATGTGCTTAGATCGAAAAATAAAATAGATTCCAACCAAAATCAGATAGCCTTCAACAAAGCACCCGTAACTTCAAGTCATAAAAATTGAAAAGCCTTGTAAGAGTACCCCAGGGTTAAAGTGTGCTGGAAAGATCGATTTACATCATTAATGTGCAGCAGACAAATCTGAGATGTTATTATGTCAGAACGGACCAAAATGTCTTCTTGAGGATTTTTTCTTGCTCATTTAATCTATGAAGAATTAAAGTAGTTCTGAAGGCTAAAGGGGGTGTCGCTCTTGATAAAATCCACGCAGTTACACTGGCACTGTAGCGCAAGAGTGGAGGTGGACCCCTGCCAGCTTCATCGGTGTGGAATTTATATTGTTTGCAGAGTCTGATAGCCAACGTTATAATGACATTCTGTATAAACAATGTGTGGGTTAAATGTCTTGTCAAACTGAATCAATGACTAAATGTCTAGTCAAAATGAACCAAAGTTAAGATCTGGAACGCATCGGGACAATGATAATAAAGAAGCAGTTCAAAATGGCTACTCTGTTATTTTTGGTCATACTTGGATGACCAGATCGTTTGTCATCTTTTTGATGACATGTCCTCTTTTCTGACAGAGGAAAACGTGTCTGGCCAGGATACAGCAAGTCTACTAAAATACCTGAGATTCAGCTTTTGCTTTCTACAGTTGTCAGTTGACTGCTTCTCTTTAGGTCAATCCTTGTTTTCACACCACCACTGGTTGTTCCTGTACATAAGCAAACATTATCCAGTGAATCTCAATCGCTCAGCACCAAGCAACAGCCAAGAAAGATAATAAGAGCAGCAGCTTTTACCTGTCAGTGTTTGCATGGCACACGGCTTCTGAGGAGCGTAAAAATAAAACTGAAATAGTGGATTTTTTCCCCCTTTGTTTTTAATTTCATCAGATTTTACATTAAAAGGTGAGGTGTTAAATGCTAAACAACTTTTTAAAATGTTGTTTGTTATTCTTCTATTGTTGAGGCCCAAAGGTTTAATGGAAAGGATGTTATAAAATTATGTGCTTATTAAAGTTCAATAACATATTTCAGTTTAAAGTTCAAATTCATAAAATAGTTTAATGTTTGCGAATGCATTTGTCATGTATTTATAACCCCCCTTTTTTTCCAGATTTGGAAGATGGTCACCCTAGGTCATATACACTCACTGGCCACTTTATTAGGTACACCTAACTTGTACCTGACCCCGTTCAGAACTGCCTTAATCCTCCATGGCATAGATTCAACAAGGTAGTGGAAATATTCCTTAGACATTTTGGTCCATATTGACATGATGGCATCGCATAGTTGCTGCAGATTTGTCAGCTGCACATCCATGATGTGAATCTCCCGTTCTATCACATCCCAAAGGTGCTCTATTGGATTGAGATCTGGTGAATGTGGAGGCCATTTGAGTACAGTTAACTCATTGTCATATTCAAGAAACTAGTCTGAGATGATTCGCACTTTATGACATGGCGCGTTATCCTGCTGGAAGTAGCCATCAGAAGATGGGTACACTGTGGTCATAAAGGAATGTGCATGGTCAGCAACAATACTCAGGTAGGCTGTGGCGTTGACACGATGCTCAATTGGTACTAATGGGCCAAGAAAATATCCCCCACACCATTACACCACCACCACCAGCCTGAACTGTTGATACAAGGCAGGATGGATCCATGCTTTCATGTTGCAGACGTCAAATTCTGGCCCTGCCATCCGAATCAGCAGAAATCGAGACTCATCAGACCAGGCAATGTTTTTCCAATCTTCTATTGCCCAATTTTGGTGAGCCTGTGCGAATTGTAGCCTCAGTTTCCTGTTCTTAGCTGACAGGAGAGGCACCCGGTATGGTCTTCTGCTGCTGTAGCCCATCCACTTCAAGGTTTGACGTGTTGTGCAGTCAGAGATGCTCCTCTGCAGACCTCGCTTGTAATGAGTGCTTATTTGAGTTACTGGTGCCTTTCCATCAGCTGGAACCAGCCTGACCATTCTCCTCCGACCTCTGGCATCAACAAGGCATTTGTGCCCACAGAACTGCCACTCACTGGATATTTTCTCTTTTTCAGACCATTCTCTGTAAACACTAGAGATGGTTGTGCGTGAAAATCCCAGTAGATCAGCAGTTTCTGAAATGCTCAGACCAGTCTGTCTGGCACCAACAACCATGCCACGTCCAAAGCCAATTAAATCACCTTTCTTCCCCATTCTGATGCTCAGTTTGAACTGCAGCAGATCGTCTTGACCATATCTACATGCCTAAATGCATTGAATTGCTGCCATGTGATTGGCTGATTAGAAATTTGAGTTAACGAGCAGTTGGACAGGTGTACCTAATGAAGTAGCCGGTGAGTGTATATAAAAACAAGACATCATTTGAAACTGCAAATATTTCACTTTTGTTTCATTAAACATTGTGAATTTGTTAAAAAGAAAGAGAACAAACAGGATGTGCTTTTTTAGCCGTTTATAGGTTTCTTCGAGCTTACATTACATTTGGTTTTGTTAATGTATTAATTAGCCTATTTCAGTGAAGCAATTTTGTGTAGGCCTATTTGTTTTACGGGGGATTTGTGGTATTTTTAATGGTCATTAAATTTAACTGAATAATTTATTTTTCCGGTTAATGGTTAATATTCAGTTAACGAGAGTCAACTTGTCATTAAAAAAATTACCAAATTGAACAAACCCTAACATTTTAGGGTACCCCCCACCAGCATGCCCGTATGCCATACCGTTACATTCACTCCAAGCTGTGAGACATAAATGAAGATAATGGCATGATGCAAATAAATATCAGAGCAAATATCAAACCGTGATCATTTTAATACTAGTTGGACAAGTTTTAATAAGTTGTACAATATTGTGAACATTTGTTTTTATAATTATTATTGTTATTATTAAATGATTGTTGAGTGGTTAGGTTTGGCTTACGCTTTGGATTGGGGCGCATGCTTTCACACTACCCTGCTGGCAATAATTGAGGATTAGAGGCAGAGAAACGAAAACTGGCATTAATGACAGAAAATAAGTGGCTGAGAAACACGCGCTTTCTTGTCCAGACACTAGACATTTGGCAAATCTTTATTCTAGGCAATTCAAAGGTTTCACAAATGTGAGCAAAACATTTACAGCTTCATGGCCATGATTTTACAACCGTTCAAGACCAGAAGGGAGTAAATACCTCATTCACTTCGGTGCACTTTTATAAATTCCACTTGTAATGTTAAAACAACATATAATTGCCAACCTATTTTACTTCTGTAATGTGCAGTAAACACTGTAAAAACCCAAGAATGGGCAAACCCACGTTGTTTAAAAGAAACCTTAAAGAATATTTGATGTTTATGCCATTAAATGCATTGACATGTAAGAAAGCACATGGAATCTGTGGGTGGGCTCGTCCATTTCAGCCTAAAGCAGATGGAATCAGCTCACTCCTGTGTTTATCGCACACCATCGGTTCACATTGAATCTATTTGTAACATCTGGGCCGTTTTCGTCTGGAAGAATCTATGGAAAATAGCGTTTACCCGTACATTATTTTGTTACGAGCATTTGCTAGTATGTCAGAAATGAGAAGTTGCTTAAAACAAGACTGTAAACCCGCCGTAGCACACAGCTTTCCTAATGACTGAGTGTAATTTAAGGATTAACTCTGAAAAAGGTAATTACAGCGTCATCTGCTGGTCAACATGTTCCTACCCGCTTTTAGCGCGTAACTTATTAAATATGGTACAATTGTAGCCGCAGAAACAGTTTAATGAAACGGCTGACACGATAGGAAGAGAGAGAGAAAAACATGCATGCGACTCTTTCATTTCAAACAAACATCCAAATGTATGCTCTTGTGGAGATTATCAGATAATCTTGTAACAATCAAATCTGCCCGAAGTAAATTCAGTCGGCTTATTGTTTTCTGTCATTGATTTTGTCATGTGCTAAACAAAAACAAGTTCTTTCGTTTGAGAGAGACAGACACACACACACACATCTAAATGCTTATAGGAATCACTGTAAATATACTGATTATAACTTTTTTATTACTGTTTTATCCTACAATGTTGATTGTTAAATGTACAGTGTTTTCTGATATATTATTATTATTATTGATATAAATGAATGATATGATATATGAATGATATGATATACTAAATAATATGATATACTGAATAATATGATATACTGAATAAAAATATATATTGAATAATAATATATTATTTATATTTTTGTTTATTTATTATATGTATATATATATGTTTTACTACTACTATTTACTGTGTTTTTTATGATTCATGTGTGTTTTTTAAAATACTTTGGCAATACATTTGTAATATTTGTCATGCCAATAAAGCAACTATTGAATTGAATTGAATTGAATTGAATTGAATTGAATTGAAATGAAATGAATTGAATTGAATTGAATTGAATTGAATTGAATTGAATTGAGAGAGAGAGAGAGAGAGAGAGAGAGAGAGAGAGAGAGAGAGAGAGAATTGTTTCATAGCTTTCTATAAAAAAATGTAATATGATTATAGGATTAGTATTAAGATGTCTATTAACATATTTTATAATAATCACGCATGAACTAAAGTATTTTAAAACCCTGAAGTTAATAGTAGCCTAGTTTTTGTCAGACAAACTCCATTGACTGGAATTAGTAACATGTATACATAATTTACAATATATATAATTTTCATTGTAGGCGACACGGTGGCTCATTGGTTGGCACTGTCGCCTCACAGCAAGTATAGGTCGCTGGTTCGAGTCATAGCTGGGTCAGCTGGCATTTCTGTATGTAGCCTAGTTTGCATGTTCTCCTTGTGTTGGCGTGGGTTATGAGAGCTCCGGCTTCCCCCACAGTCCAAAGACATGCGGTATATTGATTGAATAAACTAATTGGCCGAAGTGTATGTGTGAATGTGAGAGTGTTTATGGATGTTTCCCAGTACTGGGTTGGAAGGGCATCTGCTGTGTAAAACTAATGCCGGATAAGACCCCTGATGAATAAAAGGACTAAGCCAAAAAAATGAATGAATGAATTTTCATTTTACTCGTTGATGTCAGTCAGTATGAAGGTAAACAAATAAAATATATCCGTTTTAGTGTACAAATGTTTTATATGAGAAAAGCTTGAATGACGTGCTATTAAATGCACTTCAAGTTAACAAAAAAAGGAAAATATTTTCGTTAGTGTCTACGTGTATTCTTTTCATGTATTTATTTGCCAAATGTAAAAATGAGAGACTTTAACCAAACTACTTGTTTATGTATTCTGACTTTTCAACAGGATTTGGTTAAACTTGTCTCGCATATATACTCAGATATTATCAAACTATCGTAAAAAACGTGATTTTAGGTCTACCTTATCTGTCAATATGATGGCGGTGAACTGCAGAGCTTAAGCAAATATATCCGGTAGGAATCAGGTGCTTTCTTAACCGCTGCGTTCTCACAGATGTTGTTGTGTTTTGCTTTTGTAATTGAGAGACATTTTTGATATTCGTTTGGACGGCAGTAGTTGTTATCAGGTTCTTCCGAAGGTATTTCCATTTCTTTTTTTTTTTTTTTTTTTTGCGAGGCACTGCAGTAGGCTATATTGACGAGAAGTTGATGACTGCAGTTCACTGAACGGCCACTAGTAACAGAACTAGCCCAGTTTATATTTACCATGTCAATTTTAGGATTTGGGGCTTTTTCATAGCGTTTTTCAGTGTAATGGAAAGAATTTTGAGTTAGGTGTTCTTGTTACAGTGTAACTATCTATGAGAATTATTAATTAATTTCATGTACTTACTATATGGTGGGTGAGTTTTCAGGTTAATTATCCATAAATACAGTAGCAGTAATGGGGTATATGCACAACTAGTGTTGTTTAGCCAACGATAAACTTCTAGTGGAAGCCTAATGTGACTATTGTCAATTTCACAAGGTTGCTTTTACAGCATCAATGTTGTAATGTTGTTACAATACATTCAGTTAAATAGACTTTAGCATTCATTGGTTCAAGCAAAAAAAAAAACTAGATGAAAGACCATGTAACGAATGCATCACGAATGCACCGTGAAAGAGGATATAAAGAAAAGACGAGGTTGTCAGAAAAAGGAGGGTGAGCATGGTGAGAAATAACAAAAATTGTGATCAAATGCTACTAGAAATCCTGTGAACTGTTGCTTTGTCTGTTTTGGGAAAATGCTCTTGTTGGACTGTTGTTTTCTTGATACTTGCTAGTTGGTCTACAACTACTAGGCTACTAGAAAGAATTTTGGGATTTGGGGCTTTTTCATAGAGTTTTTCAGTGTAATGGAAATAATTTTGAGTTAGGTGTTCTTGTTACAGTGTAACTATGAGAAATATTAATTAATTGCATGTACTTACTATATGGTGGGTGAGTTTTCAGGTTAATTATCCATAATTACAGTAGGTGTAATGAGGTATAAGCACACTAGTATTTTTTTAGCCAATGATAAACTTCTGGTGGAAGCGTAATGTGACTGTTGTCAATTTCACAAGGTTGCTTTTACAGCATCAATGTTGTAATGTTGTTACAATACATTCAGTTAAATAGACTTTAGCATTCATTTAGTTGTTCAAGCAAAAAAACTAGATGAAAGACTGTTTAACGAATGCATCACGAATGCACCGTGAAAGAGGATATAAAGAAAAGACGAGGCTGTCAGAAAAAGGAGGGTGAGCATGGTGAGAAATAGCAAAAATTGTGATCAAATGCCACTAGAAATATTGCTTTCTCTGTTTTGGAAAAATGTTCTTGTTGGACTGTTGTTTTCTTGATACTTAGTTGGTTTACAACTAGGCTACTAGAAAAAAAATTAGGATTTGGGGCTTTTTCACAGCGTTTTTCAGTGTAATGGAAAGAATTTTGAATTAGGTGTTCTTGTTACAGTGTAACTATCTATGAGAATTATTAATTAATTGCATGTACTTACTATATGGTGGGTGACTTTTCAGGTTAATTATCCATAATTACAGTAGCAGTAATGGGGTATATGCACAGCTACTGTAGTGTTTTTTTAGCCAATGATAAACTTCAGGTGGAAGCGTAATGTGACTGTTGTCAATTTCGTAAGGTTGCTTTTACATCATCAATGTTGTAATGTTGTTACAATACATTCAGTAAAATAAACTTATTCATTAAAATTAAAGCATTCATTTAGTTGTTCAAGCAAAAAAACGAGATGAAAGACTGCAAGTGTAACTGCTAGCGCTGTCAGGATCAGCAGGCAAGCGCAGAAACTCTGTTGAAAATACTGAGGTAAAATAAATGTTCATATTTTAAAGACATGGCGGAGTATAATGAAATTTAATGCAGTGCTTTTTGTGCGGTTTGAGGCCCACTTTATATCATATATCAATCAGGCAGTGAAGATCACTGAATTTTAAAGAAAAATCAGACCTTAAACGTGGTGATTTTACAATAGAAAGACAATTCACTGGAAGTGCTGGCTGGCTGGAAATTAAAAGTCCGTGTACACATACCCCATTGTTATAGTAAGTACATGGAACGTGTATCAATGACACTTTCAAATAAAGTGTTACTGAAATTTCTTTTATAGTACTTGTGCTAAAAATGTATAGAAATTATCACATGTTTTATAAAATAATGTCTTATTTGATTATTTAAAATGTAGTACAAAAATGTTTTAATGAATCAGCTAAAGATATGATTAGATTAAGAATGTTTTGTTTTCAGCTTATAATTACTTGCAGTGGTTTGAGTTTAAAACAAGTCAGCAATAACGTAATCCCAGTATGCAACCTCAAATGAGTAATTGACCCCACTGAAAATAAAACGATGCCCTTGTAATAGTTTTAATCCCTATGATTGTATTTGTTTAAATGGAAAGTGTATAATGGTCCCTGTGGGTCTCTTCTGGTAATTTGTTGCCTTTTATTGGTATCATGTGGTGTCCCAAAACACACTACAAACCATTAAAATGAGCTTTTTAAAATGGCTAACAGTTGTTTGTAATGTTTTTAATGGTATTAGTAGTGGAAACCATTAGTCCTTTGAGGCTGCTATCAGCAGGGAAGATTACACCGCTACCTACATCACATTTTCATCACGTAATCGTTACGGGACTACAATTTGTAGCCACTATACCACCCTCCTCATACACTTATTTATTCCTCACCCTTTCCCATCTTCTCTCTCCCTCTGGTCGCTCAAGATCCGCCCCTGCCCAATTTTATCATTTCGCCCCCTTTCTGAATTTCCTGACTACAAAAAGTCTGTCAGACGTCTGTGTGAGTCTCAGCAGGAGAACGGAGAATATCTCCAGCCAGCTTCACAAAGGGAAAACTGGGGGCCTCATTACTCACCAGGACAGGTCAGTTTGTAAATTCCCAACAGCGACTACTGAAGATTACCATGGGTAGTTTCGGTTTTGAATGCACCATGAAAGAGGATATAAAGAAAAGACGAGGTTGTCAGAAAAAGGAGGGTGAGCATGGTGAGAAATGACAAAAATTGTGATCAAATGCCACTAGAAATACTGTAAACTGTTGCTTTCTCTGTTTTGGGAAAATGCTCTTGTTGGACTGTTGTTTTCTTGATGCTAGTTGGACTACAACTACTAGGCTACTAGAAAAAGTGGACATTTTAATTTATGAATAAAAGACAACTCTTTTGCTGGCCAGAGAAATAGTTTTATGCTGAATTGATCTAGTATTAAATTGCTCTTACAGTCTGCAGCTTGCTTTATATGTGTATGATAACATAAATTAATATTTAATGTTACATATTTATGCTTTTACACAACTATTTCTGACCTTGGACCACAAAACCAATTTTTCTTTAATTTTTAAATATTATATACACACGTAAAACCTGAATAAATGCATTTTTTTCATTAATGTATGGGTTGTTGGGACAACATTTGGCTGACTATTGGAAAATCTGGTATCTGAGGGTGCAAAGAATCGAAATATCCTAAAAAAAACATTCCTTAAAATTGTCTAAATGTAGTGCTTTGCGATATATATTACCAATCAAAACAATGCGATCTGTTTATAGTAGGAAATGTGCAAAATATCTGTATGGAGCTTTAAGATTTTAAAGATAGAAAGAATGATAATTTTGACTCTTACAATGTATTTCAGGGCTTCTGCAGGTTTCACCAAGTTAAGTTTAAGACTCTAAGACATTTTAAAGACCATTATGAATGACATTTTAAGACTTGTACAGGGCTAAACGCTGAGGAGTTTTTCCGAATAGCCCAGATGGAAAATATTAACAATTTGCTCTATCAAAATTATTATAATTTAATACATTTAAGCGACACAGCGGCTCAGTGGGTAGCCTCACAGCAAGAAGGTTGCTGGTTTGAGTCCCAGCTGGGCCACTTGTTATTTCTATATGGGCTTTTGCATGTTCTCCCCTTGTTGGCGTGGGTTTCTTCCTGGTGCTCCGGTTTCCCCCACAGTCCAAAGACATTCGCTATTGGTGAACTGAATAAGCTAAACTGGCCGTAGTGTGTGTGGGTGTGGGTGAATGAGTGTGTATGGATATTTCACAGTACTGGGTTGCAGCTGGAAAGGGCATCCACTGTGTAAAACATATGCTGGATAAGTTGGCGGTTGATTCTGCTGTGGAGACCCCTGATGAACAAAGGGACTAAGCTGAAGGAAGGAAATACATTTAATATTACAATAATAATTGAACAATAAAAATATATATATTTTTGATATTTCTTCGCAAAATGTTTTAAATATTGTGCCAAAACTAGCAAGCTCTAGTTGCAAACATACCCTTTTTTTCAACATGAACTTATTTAAAAATAAAAAATCTATGACAAATTTTTTAAAAACTATAATAAACTAAATATATGCACAACCGTCTGTCCAGGTCAGTGTCCTCAGCGGTAAATACATAGGGAACTTTTAAACAAATCTTATTATAAGGAAAATAATTAAACCATTATGGTAAATAAAGTTAAAAATTACATTTTTTATTATAATAAAAAGTTAAAAGTTGTATTAGGACTGGGATTTTTGGTGATAGTATGAGTGTTAATGGCTAGATTGGGTAGCAAAACATGAACAAAAGAAAAGAAGACCTGTTTAAAATAGATTCACGACCTACAACACAATATTTCAGTAGATTTAAGACTTTTTTTAAGCCCTAATGTTCTGTTTTTGAGATTTAAGACATTGTAAGACTTTAAGACCCTGTATTTGTTTTGTGGTCCAGGGTCACACTTGAACTGTTTTGGATGAATTCACTCGTTTTTATGCTTGGATGTGTTTTTAGTTTTCTTTTGGGGATTGCTTGAAAGCAGTTTTGTAGGACAACGTTGCGTGACTATATCAGCAGATCTGCACTTTTTGTGTGTGATGTTTGTGTTTTGCGCAGGGTGAAGTGTTAATATGAGTCCGTCATTGTGGCTGTGCTGTGTGCTGCTCTGTTTAGTCTGCTGTGTCACGGTGCACACACACATGCCAATGGAGGAACAGCACAGCTCCAACCAAAGCAACGGCAACTTACTAGTAAACAACCAAACAGATGCACCTCCTGTGCTCATAATCGGTAAGAGTTTTCTCGCTCTCACACACACACAATACAAACACTGTAAAAACTGCTGGGAACTGATTTGTCTTGGGGCAACATGAAGGAATTAGGTTAACTTATTAGTTTTTTACAAATGTATGTGGATTGAATGTAAAAGTGTTAAGCTGTCCTCCCCCAAGAAATCTCATTTTAAATAGGTAGTCTGAACAAACAGCAAACATATTATTTCTTGAGTGAGTGATCCTGATTATCTAGGAAGTATACTTTGAATAATGTTGGAAAAACAATGTTGTTGACCATCTATTTACATATTTATTCTTCGTTTTTATGCTGTTAATATAGAAAAACTGATCCAAGCTCAATCTTATTTGTATTTTTCATCATCGAAGGGCTTTCAAAAACACCCAAGAAGAACAAGAAGTCAGAAAAGAAGGCCAAAAAGGTTTGTGAAGTTTGAATATTCTGTTTAGCGCCATCATTTGTGGAAAGCAGCTTTAATACATTTGTCCAAGATGGATATAATGATAAAACAAATGCTAGTTTTTGATTAATTAAGCTTTTGGGAATGTTAAAAATGTTTATTAAAATGTGTGTGTAGCAGCATTCTGTCTTGGAAATTATTTTGTTAAACATTTTGGGAAAGAGCAGTCGGCTTGTTTGGTTAATTTCATTGCATTTAGCACAGTTAAATATTAATTTTTATTTTTAAAAATTCTTTGTTTTTCTTTACATGTAAGTCTCAGATCATTTATATATCTAACTTTGATTAAAAATGTATTTATATTTGTCTTTGTTGGTCATGGTGGATAATATCCTTTGCTTTTTTTAATTATGTGCATCATAGATTTTCACTAAAAAATTACACTGCATCATGTTAATAATTTGACAAGTGTGTGTGTGTGCCTATACATAAAATAAGAGGCCACATGACGTTCTCAGATTCTGTAGATTCTCTAGAAATCTCTAGTTATAAATATTTGAGCAAAATATCATTTCTGTTCATTCTTTAAACTACTGAAGAGATTTTTCCAAATTTCAAGTAAAAATGTTGTAATTTAGAGCATTTTATTTGCAAAAAAATATCAAAAAAGGTGCCATGTTTTTATACAATGCAATACGAAAATTAATTCAATAAGTATTGTATTGTACATACAGTAAGTGTTAAAAATAATATTTTGATTTGTATAACGTTTATATCATTATTTTGATTGTATTTTGACATGAAAGCTGAATTGATAAGCTTTTTATTCATGTATGGTCTGTTAGATGATTAAATAATTTGAGCGTTCAAAGAAAACATCCATATAATGAGAAAAATCACTTTTAAGATGTCCATCATTAAGAGTAATGCATTTTACTATTCAGATAGCCTAATCGTTTTTTTTTTATTGATTTACAATCGGAAATGTACAAGATACCTTCATGAAAAATAATCTGTAGCCTAGGCTACTAAATATTCTATTGTGGGATTTTTTTTTTCCAGAAGAAGAAAAAGAAAAACCAATAGGCAAATCTTGACCGATACGATAGTTTATATTCTCAGTTAGTACCAAAAATATACCCGTGCAACCCACGACATTATTTTTGTGCTCCAGCCTCACAAATACAGGCTATACTTTTAACAGCAAAGCTAAAATATGGCGCTTATCCGGTGCATCAGTATTAGCCTAAACAGCATTAATATGCATTATCAAAATCAAGTACAAAATCGTAAAAGCTGGTGTCTTATGCAGCACACATTAACGCACACTTGACATTTGTGTTTCAGAAATTCCCCAATAACGTTATGAGAAGTGCAATTATTAATTAAGTAACAATTAATTCGGTTTAATTCAAGCACTTTCAATGTTTGTTTTTAAGGCTACTTCCAAGGCCTTGAATACGTCTGAAATTAAATAAGCTACTTTTAAGAAGTGAGGAAACCCTTAAGTTAGCAATGCATTTTACTATTTAGAAATTAGGGGTTGCTTTACAGTAAATGATTTGAAGGATTTCTGGCATTAAAAATATTCAATCATTTAGACTCATATATTTTCGATTATTACTACCAAAAATACTACCGTGCAACATAACCCTATATATGACCACAGTTAGCTTATAGGCCTATTGTATTTTTAATAACAAAGTTAAAGCTTAACATTAATATTAATGTGCACAATTAAAATCAAGTGCAAAGACGTAAATTGCTGGTGTCTAATATAGCAGCACATATAAACGCGCACTTGACATTTGTGTGTTTCAGAAATTCCCCAATAAAGTGAAGAGACCCCCGCCTCCGCCGAACTGTGTGCCCCTGTGGGCGAGCTGCAAGAGCCCGAACGCGGTGTGCTGCGATCAGTGCGCTTTATGCCACTGCCGCCTCTTCAAAACAGTCTGCTACTGCCGCATGGGATACCCCAAATGCTGAGGAGGACCACCAGACTCTCCCCATCCTGTTTATGGAGCCCTGCGGGATTATGACCGGCGATAATCTCTCGCACTGCATCATTATTTTCATAACCGCGGTCAGATTTTCTCGGAGTTTTTCCTGACCAGATAAACCTGAGGCGCCCGGCGGGAAAACACATGCAGGATAGACACCTGGGTACTTTAAATCACCTTATGATTATTACTTATATTATGGGTAATATTATGGGAAGAATATTCAAGTTTAGACTTTTTTGGTTGTATGCACTTTATGGAGATAAGTTAAAAGCATTTGCTCTCCTGTTTGAGCTGCTATACACGAGAACAGAGAGCTGCGCGTGTGTGTATATAAATCACAGTGACGACGACAATTGCCGCCAAAAAGTTGTTTACTAAAATATATCCGCCATCACGCTAAAATGTAAATAGCTAGAATAAAACAGATATAAAGATAAAATAAATAAGTTACAAATCGGAGGAATAGCAAAATATGTGTTAATATAATATGGTGACGGACGGGTTTGGTTGTAACTGGCATTCTTAAAGTTTATGAGGTATATTTTTGTTAAAAAGACGAATTATATTAATTTACTAGGCTTAATTGAGTAACGTGTGATTGAGTAACATGTTAATATTTGTTTTATTCTATAAATGTCTGAGGATTTCGTTCAAATTCCAAATATACTGCCAGAAGAATAATTGGTCGAAATAACAAATGTTTTTTCAATTGTTGTGATTGAAAATCAGGGTTATTCCACTAAATATTGATTCCTTAACTAGTCTGAAGTTAAAACATTGGTATTGTGATGTCTATGAATATAAACACATGGCACCTTTAATGTTATTTTGACCAATTGTCCTTTTTATTTTTATTTTAAATGTTAAAGAAGAGCAAAACCAAAATTACATATTACTTTATCTATAAATCGTAAGTACAGCGAAACAGAGACTTCCCAAGTTGTGATTGAGTAACATGTTAGTATTTGTTTTATTCTATAAATGTCTGAGAGGATTTAGTTCAAATTCCAAATATACTTCCAGAAGATTAATTGGTTGAAATAACAAATGTTTTTTCAATTGTTGTGATTGAAAATCAGGGTTATTCCACTAAATATTGATTCCTTAACTAGTCTGCCGTTGAAACATTGGTATTGTGCTGTCTATGAATATAAACACATGGCACCTTTATTGTTATTTTGACCAATTGTCCTTTTTATTTTTATCTGAAATGTAAAGAAGAGCAAAACCAAAATTACATATTACTTTATCTATAAATCGTAAGTACAACGAAACAGAGACTTCCCAAATGGTCTCTCGCTCTCTCTGTCTATGTTACCTACATAACTGCAATTATTCGGTCAGTTTTAAAGGTTCAAGTTGTAGATGCAATGTCTATATCATGAAGGGCCAATTTAATTGGTCCGATTTAGGACCAATTTATTATATTCAACTCATACCAAGTTATAAACTAGGGGAAAACATTGCAGAATTTTATTGTGCAGATTCATAAAGAACTTTATAAATTACTAAATGTAATTTGTCTATCCATTTTATTACAAAAATGCCTTTGAAATTGAGTTGCCTCTTGTTTTTATTTTATTTATTTATTTTTTGTAGTTTGGTGTATTCGACCCAAATTATTCCTATTCAAGATTTAAACCAACACACGAACACAAACACACACACATAAGCTAGATACATTTTTGTACATTACATTTCGTCACTTTTAGAGTATCGCAACAAAAAGGAGAATAAATTAAATGAGTTTAAAGCTAAAGGTTAGACTTGAGAGGCTTTTATCGAGACGCCAGTGAGTGATTCTCCAGCATATGGTGTGTAATGACAGGTTTAAGGCAAGCCATTGTAAAGTCCATGCATGGAAATAGTAAAACATTAAGTTACGCCACATGACAGAAAGCACTTTGAGATAAAGACAAATTATGAACGTTTCAATTGAATTTTTACCTTAAAATTAGCAAAACAACAAAATGTATCTGTCTGGAGTGTATGAAACAACATATTAGCAAATATTTTTAAATAACTTTTACATTTTTCTTTAAATGTAACTTTATCAAACAGAAATTCTTAACTTTGATTAAAGATTTTTTTTAGCTTATTTATCTTCTAGAACAAGTGATTTTTAAAAACAAGTCTATTTTAGTGACCCATGTTATGCATTAGGTTATTCATGCTGTAAATTACGCACAATTAAATGCAATTTAACCCCTAGAGTAAATTCATGCTTTTAATTAATACTTAAATGTATAATTACACAGTGAGAAGGGCACCACGACCCAAAATATTTCATTTTCAAATATAACACTCCTTTAATGGGGTCATAAAAAAAACTATGTGCACAAACAAACAGCTATCAAAATGCAGTTTAATACATGCAAATGTAAAAAAAACACCTTGCTTTACGGACACAACCGCTTATGAAAAGAGCTCGATCAAAGAGTAATTCCCAACACCTCAAATAATTATCAGTCCAACAGGTAATAAAACACACTTTCAAACACATACACACACACACTCGGGGTGACACTAAAGGCTCCAGACGCCACAGCTGGTTCACATTGAAAGCAAGAATTGGCCCAGAGAGGAAGAGGGGGAAAAAGAAAAAACTCAAAAAAGAAAAAAAAAAGATAGGCCCTTGTTATGTCTCTCGAGGGACACTTTCCAGGCATTTTATGGGTCCAGGACATCTAATGGCCTAGTTTATTCCTTTACCCAACAAGAGCTAACTACAACATTTTACAATTTCCAGCTAATAAGGGCCAAATTAGATTAAAGCCATGTGTCTGTATGGCAGCTTGAATTAGTGAGGCATTGCTTATCTACTGAATAAACCGTCGTAGGTTCATTAGTTACTCAATGGGACCAGATAGTGATTTTATAGGACAGCAGTTCTGCTATTTTTCAGACGCTTTAGTGTCGGCGATCGAAACGTTGTGGCATCATGTCATATTTCGCTGTAAAAAATCTTTCAATGAGAAACAGTGATGTTTTTAATCAAGGAACTGTTTCAAGTATGCGTTGTGTTTTTGGCTTAACGTTGAGATCATTTATGGGAAAAGACAGAACTCAAATATTGTGATTCAGATCTAGAAAGTGCTTCACATTATTAAAGGTGCAGTAGGTGATTGTCTTCGGAAACATTTGTTGTTGTGCTGGTTGAAAGTCTCTTCACATTCCAATCGTACTGATTCAAGTAAATGATCTAAATGCATTTAAATTTATTTATATATTATAGGTACGGTATAAGACTAAAAAATGTTCATCCAATTAAAATTTGTCAGGCCGATAATTCTGATAAGTAGCCCAAACTGTCCGTCAACAAATGTAGATTTGTATATCCGGGCACCCGTTCACGCAGATCCGCCGTTTGAGACAGCAGTAAAAACAAATGCTGAATTAAAACCTTTTAAAATCCTGAATCAATATTGGAGTTACGTTTTGCATGCTGGAGGAAGGACGACACCATGGCTGAAGTACTTCTGTTAGACAGGTAATGTTGTTTTAAAACTATTTTAGTCACGCAAAGCTGATGTAGATCGTGTTGTTTTACGAATGAGTTATATACAAAAGTGTTGTTCAGACACTCAAATCTTCCAACGAAAGATGTGACTATATTCAGTTTCATGAGGTCCTTTTACCGCATCGATAATGTAGAATTTTATTTAGTTTAACAACAAAACATCAGTAGATAGCGCTATTCCGCCTAACCTGCTTTCCTGAGCTGAAGCAAAGACTATAGTATACACAAGATATGTCACTCGGATAGTTTTAGAAAAAAAAGTGTAATGGTCAATATGGCAAATGAAGCCCCGCCTTCTAGTACAGGAGCCAATCAGCAATCATTGTAGACTGATGATTCTCTGAGGGAGGGGCTCGAACCAGGTGTAAATTTCTGCATATTTTGTGTGATTCAAACGTTTAAAAACTAAAATAGAGACAGTTGTTGACGCCACTTTGGCGCAGTGGGGAGCTCGATTGCCTCACAGCAAGAAGGACGCTGGTTCAAGCCTCGGCTGGGTCAGTTGGCATTTCTGTGTGGAGTTTGCCAATGACTTGCCTTAAAGGGACTTTGGGTGAAGTTGGTTTTATAATCACATTGGTTCATTTTTGAACAATGACAACCTGTGACGTGCTCCCTATATCGTTTACCATGCTACTTTGGCTATTCGGTCTGAAATAGGAAGCTAGTACAGCTAAGTAAGTGTAATTCCTGCACGCCGCCGGCCAACCACTGCATAGTCGCTTTAGAACAAAGCATGTGAGAGAGTGAGACCAGTGATCCTTGCTAGTTTTGCTTGCTACACAACTGAAAGCGTGCTAGATATAATATGGTTTTGTTGAGAATTGTAGTATTTGAAAGTACTATAAAGTTTTCTAACTGGCGAATGACATGATCTAGTGGGCTGTCTGCTATCATCTTTACGGTGTGCGTTCATGATTTCAGGAGGTGTGGCTTTGGATGGCAGGGGAGGGATTGTGTTTTTAAAGCTATTATGCTAACAGATAGCATTTAGGCAGATCACCTACTGCATCTTTAATGATGAACTGAGATCATCACTGTGTGCCAAAACCAGAATTATTCACTGCAAAATTAATTTTGTGATCATTTCTCGTTCATCATGAGTCTGTAGGACTTTTCTTCCTCAATGAGTTATTTTAAAAGGCATTCATTTGCATTAAAAAGGTGAATTGTTTTAAAAGAAAATCTTCATTTGTTGGGTTAGAAATATGCCTTTCAGCTGCCACTCATGCAATATCATTGTAAAAAGCCGCAAGAATGACTTGCCAAAGAGAGAACCAGAAATAACATTAACAAACCACATTATTCTTACATCACAACAATTATGAAAAAAAGGCAAATGAAAAGTGGTAAATGAATCAAGCCAAGCTATATACAAATAAATGATAGTTAAGAAACTATGTAGTCCACTATTTAGTTATCAGATTATTAGTTGACAAATTATTACAGTAGGTATTTTCTGAAACAGTCCTGAGGGTGGTCGTCATGCAGCTAGCAGTGCGTGTGTACCATGTGCATTATTGATATAATATTAAAGCTATCATTTTCATATTTTTGGTTTTGTCGGTTATGTGCTTTTGTCATCATTTCCCCAAGTCCACTCGTTTCCATCAGTTTCAAGATTTTCAAAACCTCAAATCGAATGAAGCACAATTTCAGTTTATTATTTTATTTTAGGTTAACTTCAATTAAATGGCTATTCTTTTTATTATTATTATCATTATTATTTAAGAGTTTGGTTAGGTACTGGATGTCAATTTGAAGTTTCACACTCCCAGTCTTTGTAAAATCCAAACACAGATCTAACAAACAATTTTGTACATTTTAGAATCAAATCATAGTTATACCTTGGCAATCCCAAATCTAGAGGGCTGTATGTTTTACACAGCAGATGCTCCTCCAGCCGCAACCTAGTATTGGGAAACACTCATACGCTAGTTAATCTAATTCGCCTATAGCGCATGTCTTTGGACTGTGGTGGAACACGGAGCGCCCGGAGGAAACCAACACGAACACGGGGAGAACATGCACACTCCTTTTCTCCTAATTTAAATCTTATAACTGTGATATTTTCCTCTGAATTGTCTGTTTGATTCTGCTAATTGAGCTTTTCTCTCCACATTGTAGTCTTCAAACTCTGACTTTAACTCTGACCTCTAAGTTTGTCTTGGAATTTTTGACTTTACAAATCTCACGTCTCTTTAGAAATATCTCAGACTTCTGACGCACTATAAATACTGAAGCCAGAATGGCAAACTAGTAACTAGTAAAAGCCAAATCCATACATTGATTTTAAACAATGGGATTAAGAATGAATTCAAACACCCAAGTGACAGCAGTATTGATTATTTACTCTCACTAGATGGGTTTCCATCACTGTGTAAAAGCACATTTTAAAGTATCGCATGAAAAATGAGTGATGAAAACAACAACTCAAAACAAAAATCTCTTAATTCGCAAAAAAAAAAAGAAGAGAGAAATAATGTGCGTTTAATGAGAGATGGAAACATTTGCCATATAAACCGATATAGTGACCATTAAGGCTGATTTACACTTCTGCGACGAGTGATTGCCGTGACCCACGGCGTTTGCCTTGCACATAGCCGTGCATTTATACTTCTGCATGCTGTTTGTGTTGCTCTGCAATAACACTCCTGAAATGCTAGCTGGCAGTAGGTTATGTTCCTCTCTGTTGAGTTTCTTCGCGGCTGTTTTGTTTATTTCTGAATGCTATCTTAATGTACAAATAGCTAAAACTCACTCATTCAGAAACGAGAACTGGCAGACGTGCAACAACTTTAATCATAAAGTTGTCAAAACAGTTTCCATCTGGAGCTCCTTCACAGGATTCGACACTTGTAAACACTCACTCTATAGAGCTCGTCAACGACACCAAGCAGACCAATCACAGAGCTTGCGATACGCATCATTGCGACGTGTAGAAAAATTTTGAGAGGAGCACGTCAGCATCAATGTCAGCCAAGGGCTATGTGACCATGCGAAGGTTGCACCAGACCATACACGTGCGCTTGACGCAGAAGTAGAAACCAGTCTTTACACCCACGTGATTCAATTATGCCTTGTTTACTGCTGGTTGCTAAGTTACCAATACCAGAGACTATAGCCCTTATTCTGCGTGTGCGAGAGGGCGCAGACTTCTGGTCTCATTCACTTCCATTTATTTCAAGACGTTAAAAACAGCTCGTTCTCCTGTTTGATGCTGCAAACTGATGTTTTCTTATATTATTCTGCTTTTTCTGTAAAGTCATTTGTTTGTAGAGAGAGTAGTTTGACTGTTTTCTGCCGTTTATTATTCCTAGTAATTTCTCCCATAGGTGACTGAATCGGAAGTTCAAGAATTTGAAAAAAAAAAAAAAAAAAAAAAAAAAAAACGCAAAAACCAGCGCACTTCAGCATTGAAGAATAAGTTCAATAGAATACACTTAAAGGGACTTTGCCAATACTACAGACAGCCATTTTAACAACCTGATTGAAACACCTAATTCGCATTCAGGACTTTCTTCTTTTCATGTGGGAAACAGATGAAAACTGATGTGCTGACTTGAAAAAACAGAAACAAAACAAAAGCATTTTACAGTCAAACACCACATTTATTTCATCAGGTCTTCATAAGTGGATGTAATAAAACAGGACAAGCTACCCAGACCTACTCAGACTCAGCCTGCTGACAGAGGAAAATCACTCTTTATGTCCATTAACTTTTCATGGATTTACAAAAGTATGCATGGCCAGAAATCTGAACTCAGCTACCTGACAAACTGGAATCACTTCAGAGAAAGACATGGAAGAGCCGAAACATTTCTTAATTTACCGAGCTGGTTTCAAATAGCCGAGCGAATGGAAGAATTCTGTGTTTTAACATAACCGTAAGACAGGGAATGCGAATGAGCGCGTGTGTTCACAGATTAACACCGCTCTTGATATCAATGCAAAAAAAGGCGTTGGTGAAGCTCGCAGGCACTCGATGACAGTGAGAGACACGATTGAAGCAATACTACAGCTGTAAAAATAACTGGCACGATAGCCCATGATGGTGCAGTCTGTCCTGATCCACAGCTGAAGCTGCCGTCGCTCAAAGCTACTCAGTAGCGGTAGTGGTCCGGTTTGAAGGGACCTTCGCTGGGCAGACCCAAGTATTTGGCTTGCTTCTCTGTCAGTTTGGTCAGTTTGACGCCAAGCTTGTCCAAGTGTGCGGCAGCAACCTCCTCATCCAGCTACATGTGCAGAAAGGACAGTCAGAAATGTATACGTTTATATATTGTGTACTTCTAAACAAAGACCTGCCTCAGCATCATTTTATCCACTCGCAATCACATTTGGCTTTGGAAGTAATTCATGAAAGGACGCCACATGGCAGTAAACTTGGACCCGGAACCATTTAAATTAAGTCTATCTAAGGGAGCTAAGGAAATGCAACACATCATTGGCCCACTATTTAAATGAAGGGCAAATGATCGTTTCCAATTGATTAAAATCAAGCGTGTTGCCTAAAGAAGTAAAGGCAACGCAGTCCAAGTAAAACACCATTTCTGAAGAGAAACAAAAATGTTATATTTATTTAGTGTAGAGTGTGACGTTTGAGAAAGGTGACACTAGCTTTAGCAATTTAACATTTTACCTGGATTGTTCCTTAAACACATCCTATGATGTGACTGCAAAAAATAAGAAATAATCCTTAAAAACAGCGTGAGAGCAGTGTTGAACACTCATTATATAGTGCTATTTCTTCTATATGAAATTTTGAATAATGTTTGTGTTTTTCTCTATGGCTTGTTGGACATTTTCAAAATAGAGATGTCACACCAAAGGACAACACAACTTTATTTTATAGTGGTTCTAAAAAGATAAATATGTAAAAAACTGTGGCAGACACTTAACAGGTCACTGTCACTGACTTCAGTCAAATGATCTTTAATGGGCTTCTTCAACTAAAAGTTTTCCATGGAATTGCCCAATTTCAAATTAGCATATAACGTCACACTGGAGACAGGCTTTTCAGTGACAAAATGAATCAAGTTCCTGTTTTTAGAAATATATGGATAAAAAAATAATACATTTACTAAAACAACCACTTAGTTATTAGGCCCGAGTTATTTTCTTTTTAAATGTATAAGAACCATAATTAATTGAAGTATGCTTGGGAGGGTCACTCCATAGGACCGTAATTTTGCAATTTGGCAAAAAAAATAAATAAATAAAACACAACGAGTAATGTGAACACAAAACACAAGTAATGGCACAGCAGAGTTATAACCAGACGCCTATGGAAGACAAAGAAATGTTTAACCATTTTACTGCTTTTTAAATAATCCAAAACTAATTCCACTGGAAATGCAACATAACGACAACAAACCCACATATATAAATTACAAACTCATGCAAAACTAATACAAATCATGTTATCGGGCTTTCTGCAGGTTTATCAAGTCAAATAAACAAGACAAGACTGTTTAATACCCTTTTAAGACCATTACAAATGAAATTTAAGACTGATATATGGCTAAATGTTAAGGATTTTTGATAAGGGATTTATTTTTGCTTGCCACAAAAGTCAAATGTAGTTATATCTTAGCCATATTTTAATGTGTCAAAGCAAGAAAACTCTAGTTGTATACACTTTTATTCAACAATAAATGTTTTGTTTTTTAATGACAACTTTAACATTGTTAAAAGTATATTACAGAGAAAATTAACATGAATAATCAAAAATATATACAGTATTTGTTGGCTTTTGGTCCAAATGGATTGAACTCCTGTTCACCTTAATGTGTTACTCTATGTCTATTAATAAACATTATGTCTACTCCATCTTCTGTATTAGTTTTTATCTGAATAAAAACTGATGTAAAGGGATGTGTTGCTCTGTTATCATGATAAGTAATTGTGGAACTGTTTTAGTTTAGGGAATTTGCTGCATCTCTTTGCAATAAAAAAAAAAAAAGGTTTGAGATGTGTTGTTGGTGATTGGATTGACCTCGGCCCGATTGGGTAGCTTTACTTGGACAGAGGAAATATAAGACCCATTTAAAAAGATTTAAGACCTACAACACAAATATTTCAAAAGTTTAAGGCCTAAAATGTTATTTTGAAAATGTAAGACTTTAAGACGCCGCAGACACCCTGGTTATGGACCTCTGTACATTGATAGAAAGTAATGGACAATCTGACAGCATTAGTAAACAGTAGGAGTCTACATGAAGATAGCGTACCTTCTTTGGCAGAAAGTAAACCCCCAATGGGTATTTGCTGGTATTTTTCCACAGCTCGATCTGGGCAAGGACCTGGTTGGTGAAGGAGTTGCTCATCACGAAGCTGGGATGGCCCATGGCACAGCCAAGGTTCACCAGACGCCCCTCGGCCAAAACAATGATATGGCGGCCATTTTTCATACGGTAACGGTCAACCTGTAAAGAAGAAGTCCCATTATTCCCAAATCCCATTATTATGTCAAAATAGAGTGTAATGTTGCTGGAAGAGCATGCGCTGCATAAAACTGGATAAGTTGGTGGTTCTTTCTGCTGTGGTGACCCCTGACTAAAAGGGACCAAGCCGAAAAGAAAACGAACGAATGAATAAATGATAAAAAAATAATAGACTGATCCTTGTTAAAGGATTAAAATCAATCAGTAAATCTATTTGTGTAAATATAATTTATTATTATATATTTTTTTATAGTTGAATTCCCAGTAAGTGAGTGAAATAAAACACGATTATGATTCCCCAGTCAGTGCAGATCATTATTAACCTCATACCTGAGGTTTGATGTTGATTTTCTTTGCTGCGTGTTCATTAAGCCACTTCATGTCGATCTCACAGTCAAAATGGCCAATGTTACACACGATGGAGTCATCCTTCATTTGCTCAAAGTGTCTGAAAAAAAACACATGCAAATAAATAAACAATGTTTACAATACCAGATAGATCAAACAACAAAACATAAGCATCATTTCTAGTCAAAATAGGCACACTTCAGAACAAAAGCAAACCTCCTAAAAGAACACTAATCTAAAACGATGGTCACCCATATGGTACCAACATTAAAGCAGACCTATTAGATCTAATACCAATGTGAATTCTTCCCATATGTTTACATTCACAGACATAATGACCATGTTTATGTGAACTTGTGTGATTTTGTGCAACTGACAGTTTAAGTGCAATAAGATGCTTAAGAGACACACAATGTACTCGCCTGTCTGTGCATGTGCTTCAGATGTGTGTGCTCCGAAAACACACGCAGAGAAAACTCATGACCATCAAGAACTGGAGCCCTGTTTCAAAAAGGAGGTTCAACCAACTCGGGGTTGACTTAGGGTGCTTTCACACTTTGTTCAATTGCCTGGACCGTACCAATGTTTGATTGTCCCCCTTTGCCACCTTCTCAGGTGGTTTGTGTTCACTCTGTCTTTTTTCCTTCTGAACCCCGGTACGCTTGCGTCATCAAACCGCTGTTTTGTGTACGGCTGTTTCCAGGTGACAGACACGAAAGCAAAGAGAGTCAAAATGGAAAGACGTCTGCACTCCTTTTGGTTTTGGACATACAGAAAGCGACTCGCGTCTATCTGCCGCAAAAATAATATAAACGTTCAGAACATCACACGATGTCTGCACAAGCTGTTTTTGGAGGAGACAAGCAAACATCACTGTTTGTACTGGGTCAGTCCCACTTGTCGTCAAGATAGGTGACATACACAGACACACACACACACGAATGAACGTTATGAAAACTAAAGTTTGTTGTACAGTTGGTGGTTCACTTCTGGCTTTTGGTACGATTGCATTCATACTACTCCAGACCACCTCTTTCAGGCGGACTCGGGTACGGTTCACGGGTGTGCACCCGAGTTCAGAAGACGTGTTCACACTGGCTAAACGTACCGTACTATGATGTCAAACGAACCCGGGTGCGGACTAAAAGCGCTAGTGTGAAAGCACCCTAAGTCTGACAATTTATACTGAGTACTATTCAGTCAGCTCAGAGTTTAACCTTGTACAGTCTCAGCCTCAGACGTCATGCCAAGCACTGCCGGCTGACCTGTGGCTAAATTCATGTAGCTAAGTTCATTCACTCTGCCTCTACATACATGTCTGACTGATTTGCCAGCGGATCATTAAGAATATTGTTGCATAGTCATTTGTAAACAAATGACATATGATTGCTGTTATGTCCAAAAAAGAAAAGAAAAAAAAAGAATATTGTGTATGACTCCCATGAGCTTGGACGACTGCATCCAAACATCACTGCAATGACTCAAACAACTTATTAATAAAGTCATGTGGAATGGCAAAGAAAGCGTTCTTGCAGGACTCCCAGAGTTCATCAAGATTCTTTGGATTCATCTTCAATGCCTCCTCCATCTTACCCCAGACATGCTCAATTGAAGAATTTGCCCTCTCCTGTGATTTATGATATAATAGGCAGCACAAATGTCTTGACACCTCAGGCTGTTGATGTTGCCATCCACTGTGCAGATCTCTCGCACGCCCCCATACTGAATGTAACCCCAAACCATGATTTTTCCTTCAGCAAACTTGACTGATTTCTGCCAGAATCTTGGGTCTGTGCAGGTTCTAATAGGTTTTCTGCAGTATTTGGGATTATTGGAATGCAGTTTAACAGATGATTCAACAGAAAAATCTACCTTCTGCCACTTTTCCCAAATGATCAACTAGAAATCAAGTTATTACTTGTTGCTCTTACACCTGAGATCAACGACAAGACTTTTGTCACGTAGTGTAATGGGCGGTCCTTGACCATTCAAATCAGCCAAAGTTCCCAGACTTTCAACCATCAGTCTGAGGTCTGGCTACGCAAGACTAAATCTTTTTAGACATTTGAGGACAGAGCTACCGTACATTTGCATTTAGTAACTGACATACTGAATAATTTATTCTTATTATTTTTACATTAAAATTAATTTTTATTAAACTTTTTTTAAAACTTAATTCAGATTCCCCCAGGAAAAAAGTAGTTCCCCAGGAACTACATATCTAATAAAATTCTTAAGAAATACCATCGCAAGTGCGCATCAATGAATGAATGAGCATTTAAACATTGCCTGAGCAGACTGAAAGAAACTGAAATCAAAAACCTGCTCCTGAGCATGTTAGGTTTATGGAGTAAATTACCACGGTCAGTAACTGACTACTACCACGGTCGGTATAGCTAAGCTCCCTTTTAGAAACAGACTCGACTTGCCCTGCTTTCTTGAGTTTCACATAGTTTCCAGTCTAAAACCCAGAGTTTCCTTCATTTCAGAGTTAAAATACACAGAGTTTTCACTTCACCTGCTCTCTGAAACGAGCCCCTGCTATGTGATGTAGACATGCTAAAACCAATTTTGCCTTGTGAGTATCTGAGACGCAGGCAGTAAATGCTCTGCCTGCAAAAACGTTTGTTTATTTCAAAGGAATGGGCTTCTACAACATCATATAACATGATCTGTCAGGTAGTTTGAGCTGAAACTTCAGAGACATTCTGAGGACACCTGAGCAATATTACATCTTGTAAAAACAAGTAACAGAACAGACGTCCCCTTTAAAAAAATTAGCAACATTTAACCACTAGCCATATCAAACCGCACAGTCTCTGCTCCCGCAATGAATGATGCGTCAGATCATATGGATCTGAGGAAAAAGGCGGCCAATTACGTTTCAAGGCAATCAGACTAAAATCAAAAAAGCAGGTTAAATATTTCACCTTCACCGTTTCTGGAGTGCATTTGCTTAAGCGCTGCCAGACAGACACTCGCAGATTGCCAGCTTTTAAACATGTCCCTGAAAACTTCCAGAGAATCCAAGACCCAGTTCTCACATCTGTGGATAATCCCAAACAGCAGCTGTGCTGGACGGGGCCCTGCGCGTACTCATCCCGACCATTCATCACAGAGGCCCACACCCCGTCAGAAGCAGCGGCCCGCTCACCTCCACATTTAGACATTAGATGAGCAGCGAGAGTGCATGAATCTCAGGCACGCACTGCATAATGTAGCAGGCCGGGGCCAGATCTCATGCTGATCGCGTTTGATGGCGAGCCCGGGGGGTCCTTCGCCGCACATGAATCTCCCGCCTGTTACACGTACAAGCTTCACTGCTCAAAGGATTCATTGTTGACAAACTTTGACACTGTGCCGGATGACATCCTCATACGCAGCTGCCACACAGCCAGAGAACTCAATTCATAGCTTTAGAGAGATAGCCGACAGTCCTGTGATTGTGTGTTATTGGAATATTCAACTGTCGAGAGCGCAAAGAAATAAATAATAAATAAATAAAAACTATCTATACTTTTTGCACATTACAACAATTCTATTATACTGTAGCATACAATATTTCATTAGGTGAAAGTCAAATATCAATATCACACACACACACTATAATCAAATGTAACCTGAGTGTAAATGAATATAAAAATCATATAAAGATAAAAATTATGCAGTGATTTTTTTTTTGCAGGAAGTGTAATAGAATACATATATATAGAATAATTTCTATTATTCAATAATATAACATAATTAAAAAATAAAAAATAATAATCATAATAATAATAATAATATATATATTTACAGAGAATGGTCTGAAAAAGAGAAAATATCCAGTGAGCGGCAGTTTTGTGGATGCAAATGCCTTGATGCCAGAAGTCAGAGGAGAATGTCCAGACTGGTTCCAGCTGATAGAAAGGCAACAGTAACTCAAATAACCACTCGTTACAGAGGTCTGCAGAAGAGCATCTCGGAACGCACAACACGTCCAACCTTGAGGCGGATGAGCTACAGCAGCAGAAGACCACACTGGGTGCCACTGCTGTCAGCTAAGAACAGGAAACTGAGGCTACAATTAGCACAGGCTCACCAAAATTGAGCAATAGAAGATTGGAAAACGTTGCCTGGTCTGATGAGTCTCGATTTCTGCTGCAACATTCAGGTGGTAGGGTCAGAATTTGGCATCAACAACATGAAAGCATGAATCCATCCTGCCTGGCAGATATTGGGCCCATTAGCACCAACTGAGCATGGTGTCTACGCCACAGCTAGGCATGGGACTATAAGCGTTTTGAAGGTATACCGCGCTTTGGGGAAGAGAGAGAAAAAAAAAAAAAAAAAAAATCAAAGTTTTTATACTGCCAAAATTTTCTGCTAGACCGTTCCTTTGGTATGTGTAAAGGCCCATGCACACAGAGATGTTTTTTGCTCGCGTTTTCGGTCGACGTTTGACGCCTCGTGACTAAATAAAGGGCGCCAATGTGATTGTGCACACCGACGTGCAAAACGCCAGGCGTAAAAGCGTCATATTTAAAGAAACGCCTCATGCTCATTTTTTTTTTTTGACGCCTCGCGTCAAAACCTTCTCCACCAATCAGATTGCGACTTTTGTTCACGTGTATGGAGCCGCTGAAGTTACGGTAAACAGCCCTTGGAGGCGCTCAAGCGCAAAACTGTCAATGCGAGCGCAGATGCCCAGAGGAGATATGAACGTGGAGCTGCTTATTGCACTTAATCAATAATCATTCTTCATCGCTAGAGCTACAACTTGAACCATCCATGCTTTCCCGGTCGCAACAACAAGCGTGTAAACTTCCTCTTTTCTTCTTCAGTGTAACAAGCGGGTGTCAGAAGCTTGGCGCCAACGTGTGCGCCATCTAACGTCAAGGAATGATTTTGCATGCTCTCCTGCTCGACGCTAGAGAAAATCGCTTGGGCTTGAATGCTGAAAAACGTCTCGAAAAACACTGACGATAAACGCAAACGAAAAGCGTCCCAGTGTGTACGAGCCTTAAGATTTATTTACATTTTTTTGTTTGTTTTTTTAGGTATAAATTGGAAAGACATCTGTGTTTTTGAAACAAACGAAGACCGCAGAAGTCAGTGATTCACTTGAATTATTTAGCCTGACATGTTTACTGCCCCAAACCATTTTAAATGTTTCCTAAAAGTAAATAGATTGTGTTCAAAGGGGGAAAAGGTTTTGTTTCTTAGCCAGAGATTTAAAAATATATATATTTTAGAGCAGTAAACACAATTTTGTCATAACATAAAACAGTGATATTTTTATCCAAGGTTATCAGAATCTTACACTGGCCCATGCCTAGCCACAGCCTACCTAAGTATTGTTGCTGACCATATCCATCCCTTCAACCACAGTGTTCCCATCTTCTGATGGCCACATCTAGCAGGATAATGTCAAAGCGTGAATCATCTCAGACTGGTTTCTTGAACATGACAATGAGTTCACTGTACTCATATGGCCTCCACAGTCACCAGATCCTCAATCCAATAGAGCACCTTTTGGATGTGGTGGACCGGGAGATTCACATCATAGATGTGCAGCCGACAAATCTGCAGCAACTGTGTTATGCTATCATGTCAACATGGACCAAAAATCTCCGAGGAATATTTCCAGTAGCTTGTTGAATCTATGCCATGAAAGATTAAGGCAGTTCTCAAGGCAAAAGGGAGTCCAAACCGGCACTAGTCAAAATCAAAAGTCACTTCAATAAATTAATATTAGAATTATTTCAGAATGTTATACTGCTCACTGGAATGATGATGTTGTAAATTATGCTTTAAACCACATGAATTAATTACATTAAAAATAAAAACAATATAATACAAATGAGGGGAATAAGATAATACCATTTCACAACCTCTCAGTTCTACTGTGTTGAAGCTCAACAAACAGCCTCGGTGAGAACAAGAGACTTGTTTTTTCGGCTGACCACAAACTTTTGAACAGGAGGTCAAATATTTGCAAGATACTCAATGAGAAGTAAAAACAAGAAAAGTTTTAAATCACCACAATCTGACTAAACATTACAAAAGGTTAAAACAACACGAGCAGGCAAAACATCCACAATAAAAACCACTACTTCTGCTGTGCTGAGACAAATGAAGTCTGAATCATTGCCTTTCAGTAGGTGAGATAAATGCGTTGACACTGTTGAAAGCAATAAATTTGATTGGGTAATAACCTGTTATATTATAAACTAGCTTTGATTTATTGCTTTCCTGTTCAAATAATGATTTCAACACTGGGCAAAATGCTGCAGAAATTGCTTCAAGAGTTGCTCTTTAAATACGCTTCATTTGATCCGTCTTTAAACGACGAGTATCATTACGAAACCGCAACTGAAATCGGAAATGGAGTTTTCTCACGATTTTTCCAGTCCTGGAGGAGAAGCACATAGAGCACAACACATCTGTTCACTGGTGTATGTTTGATTAATGCTGCACAAACCTGCCAAGCAGAATGTCCTCGCAGCCAGTGGTCGTCACAAAGATGTTTCCTTCTTTACAGGCCTCGTCCATGGTGGTCACTTCATAGCCTGAGTAAGCAGAGCCAATGAAAATATGGGAAATATCATCAGCTATTCTGAAAACAAGCCTATAGAAACACTTTAAAAGCTCCTAAGAAAATACTGAGTGTGACGAGCCCTTTGACTATGTGGGAGATGATGGCGACTTACTGAAGTCCAGAGAAAACAGCAATACGTACAACAGCTCATTTTGATTTATTCTTTGTAACCGAACAGAGAGAATCATTTAGCAATACGCCTGCATTATTAAAGCTATTATGTAATCTTACATATTTTAAAATGTATATTATTATTATTATTATTAAAGTATTACTTTATTTTGATGGTCCCTTTAACACATTTTGTTGAAATTAAGCGACATTGCATCTACATGCTAATCAATTCTCATTAGATCAGAAGTAGACTGTTAGGTTGGGGTTAGGGTATGTTGACACGTACTTGCAAAGATTCTTATAGTCAGTTACATGTCTGTTGAAGCGGCTGTATCAGCAGATATTAAGCAGACGGTCTACTGATACTCAAATGAGAATTAATTGGCATGTAGTGGCAATGCAACCTTTAGTCAACAAAATGTGCATTAGGGACCATCATGATAAAAGCTTATCAATAATATTTCTTAGGTACTATATCAAATGTTACAGTATAAATAAGTAAATCAATATTTATTATTTTATGAATATTCAGAACAACTGTTGATGTATAAAAGATTATACATTACGACCGAATATTATATTATAAATAATATTTTGAATTTGAATATATATATATATATATATATA
>CAIGQQ010031496.1:7907759-7924527 GCA_903798035.1 Danio albolineatus
GACTGTGGGGGAAACCGGAGCACCCGGAGGAAACCCACGCAACCACGGGGAGAACATGCAAACTCCACACAGAAATGCCAACTGGCCCAACCGGGACCTGCCCCAACCGGGGATCGAACCAGCGACCTTCTTGCTGTGAGGCGAACGTGCTACTCACGCGCCACCGTGGCGCCCCAAAGACCTTACTGTCCTAATTAAATAATAAAAAATCAAGACATGATCAAATTTTATTTATTTTGGTAAAATAAGCGTAATCTAGAGGCCTTTGCCTTTCATACACGCCACTTCTGATATCAAACGAGACTGGAAGTCAACTAGAAGTCAAGTTATTATTTGTTGTTCCTAAAACTTGGGTAGGCGACGACTTTTTTCTGGTAGTGCATCTTCTTTAGTGCCCAACAGAGAGAAAGAGAAAAAATAATAATAATCAAAACTGGTAACAAGTTTGAAAGTGCATTTTAATATAGTATATCTTGTCTAGTATATGTTTTTTGTGTGTGATGTGCTGCTAGTGCAGTTTTTTGTAGGGTTGTCAAATTTATCGTGATTAATCACATCCAAAATAAAAGTTTAACATAATATTTGTGTGTGTACTGTGTATATTTTATTATGAATATATAAATAAACAAATGCATATACTTGATAAAATGTTGGTTTATTTTTAGATATATAAAAAATATGTGTATGATACAAATTTTACATTTGAATATGATGTAACTACTTTGATGTAACTTTTTTATATATAGTTTTGGCTTCTATGAATGTGTTTATCACATATACATAATAAATATATATAACACACACACACACATATTATGTCAAAACAAACTCTTATTTTGGATGTGATTAATCACGTTTAATTCTTGGACAGCCCTAGTTTTTTGTTGTTGACATATTTGTGCTTTGTCTTCTGCATGTCTGTCCTCTGATAACACTCCATGTAGGGTGTAGTCTCACTAGGCACTATTGCCTTGAACCGGGCCAAAGCGTGGTTGTCCCCCCTTTTCTCTCCCCCTCGGCCTGCACTCACACTGCATCTTGACATTCTATGCCTGAGCACGCTTACATCATCGATGATGAGACTGTTCAGTTTAATAGGAAGAGAAGCGCTCGTGCTCAGCACAGTGGACATTGCTTTAGTTATATTGTTTTGTATTATTTTTAGTCGTCTGGGATGCGATGACACACAGTCAAATATTTTGCTGAACAGATCCACCACTTCAGTCCCTTAAAAGTGATGTTGCATTTTTAGTTTCAGGCTCAGGTGCGCTTGCCACTTACACTACCATGCCTGAGCCAAGTAAACCGCACTCTGGGATACTTCTTTCTGAGCAACCACACTTGTCAAACGAACCAGGAGACGCACCCAGGCTCTATTCGGATAGACTGGTGTGAGTAAGCCCTTAGACACTTTGTCCTAAACAATTACTGCAGTGCAGTCTGTGTGTACAACAACAGTACAAATAAAGCTTGATGCATTTGATCATTGGTGCATCTCTACACAAGACCAAACTCAATTTAATCCAGTTGCAAATCATGACAGGAATGAACAGGACCCCAGTGTAATGTTGCTATAAGATGAACAAAGTGAAGTTTACCTTTGTCACAGAGTCATTGACATTGATGGCAGGAACCTTCAGCTCTCCGCTCTTCAGCATCTTGTAGAGGTTGTGAACTCCTGTGGTTGTTTCCTCAGAGATGCCCTTGATTCCTGAGGGAGAAAAACACAAAACACAGTTTGCAAAAACCCACAAAATCCTGCTGCATCTGTTTGGAAGGAATGTTGATCTTACTGGTTGCTTATAAATTTTATATGTGCACAGGTTAGCTTGACCCTCTCCGCTATAAATGACGTGGCTGAATTAAGCGCTTAAGCAAAGATTAGAGGCTGTCACAAATTTCAGCATCGCTGGAAAACGTTCTGAAGTTCATAAGCCCAAAGTATTATCCTAACTAACTCCATGTTGGAACATTTCTGCCATTAAAAGGAACGGTTCACCCAAAAACATTCTGCCATCATTAACGCACCCCGCACATGTTCCAAACCAGTTTAAGTATTTTTTTCTTTCAGTTGAACACAAAAGGAGATACTTTGAAGAATGTTAGAAACCTGTAACCATTGACTTGCATAGTAGGAAGAACACACACCACAGAAGTCAATAGAAACAGGTTTCCAGCTTCCACCACAATATCTTCTTTTGTTTTAAACAGGACAAAACCTCAAACTGGTTTTGTACAAGTGTGACCAAATGATGACAATTTAAACTTTTGGAAGCTTTTGTCCTAAACAACAACTCGATTTGATATATTAGAAACAGCTTCTATTTCTCACAGCTGAACAACAGAAAACTGACAACAAATAAAACACATGAGGTTTACCTGAGTGTGAATGCCATTTTACATGACATTTATTGCCATACACTGAAAGCAGCAGCAGATAGTTCACCTCAGATCTCGAAAATTATAAACCGTTTGAAATTGAACTTTAGAACTAAACACGAGTGATTCAGCATCTACATTTAATAACGTAAAGAGGGATAATATGTATTAATCAGATTCCATATTATGAGCTTCTGAATGGCTGTATTTAAATTTCCTCTGGTGCAAACAGGCAAATGGCTCATCACTGTGTATCTCATCACGAAGCGTGTTGTTAGGACACGGAGTTACAATGTAACATGCTCACCTGATGTTTACATTCGTAATATTTATGTCATTTGCTAATTAATAACCTCATGTGGAGCTGAACTTGAAAAAATACCAAAACAAAGACAGTCGTTCCGGCATGCAACACATTTTCAAAGCAGAATATCTGACTTCAGCATTGCTTTTCAGATAAACAAGAATGTTCACTTGGCATGTTTCTTAAATATCTGCAAACATATTATGGTATTTTTATGCTTTAGCAGAGTCAAACTAACATACAGCACCTTTAAATCAAATATAAAAATAACTGTATCCAGTAATCAATATTTGACGTATTTGATATATATATATATATATCCGACAAAATATGATATGTTTAAATAGTGCATGCTGCATTTCACTCTCATAAACAATAATACAAAGCCTTACATATAAAATATTGTTATATTTCATTTAATAATTGCAAGAAATATGAAAAATATGGAATATGAAAATAAGTTTACAATAATGCAGATATTTATTTTGTAAAAATTATTTATTTTGAAACCATTTCAAGTTGAACAAACGCACACTTCAGCATTATTACTAATCTGTGTGTGCAATTTTCTTAAAAACCCATTAAGTTGACTTACAATACCATTTATAATCGAAATCGCATATCGCAATATTGCCCTCAATAATCGCAATATGACAATTTTCCCAAATCGTGCAGCCCTACTTTCTGGTTAACATTATCCTAACTAATGGTTAACATAATTCCACATTGAACATCCTGTGATGCTTCTACTGTAGATTCAAACATTGGGCTATCAATGCTGATCAATATATTGAACAGGTCTAATTAATATTATTAAAACCAAAGTAGTGCATTAAACATAAAGACAGCCCTTCTTTAATCGAGGCATGCAACATCAAGCTGGAGTTTTATATAAAGTGTCATTTATAGTTCATTAATTGCAAGAACTAAAGAGTGATACATAAATAAAACACAACATTAACAGTTGACATTCAGCTTTACCTATAATCATCTATAACGCTGACGTTTGAGGAAGCGGCTCAGATCCTTAACTCTAGCAAACAGCTGAGATCAAATGGAGAAGCTTTATAAAACTGACTCAGACAACATTTAGAGTAAGACTAACACTTCACGACTCCAA
This sequence comes from Danio albolineatus, assembly GCA_903798035.1. Lineage (NCBI taxonomy): Eukaryota > Metazoa > Chordata > Actinopteri > Cypriniformes > Danionidae > Danio > Danio albolineatus. The sequence continues at coordinate 7,911,563 of CAIGQQ010031496.1, forward strand.
CTCAGTCTAAGAACAACAGATACTGCAAAATAACTGCATGATGGTGGATTAGGACGACATCTAGTGGCCGTTAAACAACACTACAGCAGAACATTAGATGGTCATTTATAAGAGAAATGCAGAAAATGATGTTGATGATCGCGTCAGTTATGCTCATAAAAGCAGTCTAAATTATGCGTTATCAACCTTTTACATGTCAGGGATCAAAATATGATCATATCCTCTCCAGTAAGCTAAAATGTAAAGGGCTTAAACAAAAAAATAATCAGTTTAATCCTACAAATTTAAAATTAACTAATGTCATTCATTCATTTTTACTTCGGCTTAGTTAGTGGTTCATTCCGCTGTGGTGACCTCTGAAATAGAAACTATTCCAGCATGTTTTACGCAGCAGATGCCCTTTCAGCCGCAACCCAATACACACACACACACTAGACAATTTAGTTTTTTTAAATTCACCTATACCGCATGTTATTTGGACTGTGGAGGAAACCGAAGCACCTGGAGGAAACTCCCAAACACGAACCAGCAACCTTCTTGCTGTGAGGCAACTATGCTAACCACTGAGCCACCGACCAACACTATAATTATTTGTATCAGTATTATTATCATGTTATTTTTATCTAGAACAACACATTTTTAATATATTAATATTTTTTCCGGTGTTAAATGACCCTTGACAATGATTCATTTATTACAATTATTTTACAAAATGTATTATTTTACAATTATTTAACAATAAATTTTAACATAGCATTAGTTTCTTTTTACAGTTGTGTTTATTTCTCATAAAATGTTTTATTAATATTATTATTATTTTACCCATTTTATTAAAAGGAACACTCCATTTCCTTGGAGGGAGCGTTACAACACTTGGGTTTTACCATTTTTTTATCCAATTAGCTGATTTCCAGGTCTGGTAAGAGCACTTTTAGCTTAGCTTAGCATAAATCATTGACTCAGATTAGACCATTAGCATCTCACTCAAAAAAAGTTAATAATTTTCCTATTTGAAGCTCAACTCTTCTGGATATTCCGAGTAAGATTTTAATGGTCACTTTTTAAAATTAAATTTAATGGTACTATTCCTTTACAAATACACCAAAAGGACTGCTTAGCACTCCCTTGTGGCCTCATGCTAAACTTCCAGATGTACAATATAAGGGTGAGTGGATCCCAGTGTTCTACCTGAAAGCAGTTTGGGGTATTTCTGGTGCACGAGGTTGGTCAGATCTCCACCGTCGTCCAGGATCATGTTGAGAGGCTGACCGTCCTTGAAGTAAATGGTCTGCTCGATGCACCACACATACTCTTCATCAGTCTCTCCCTTCCAGGCATACACTGCGAAACAAACAAACACACATTAGTATAGAGATGGGCAACTGTGCACATGGTTGATTACATATAACGAAGAAATGATCTAGCTTTACAGTGTTATGTATATTCAATCTTATAATCAAAGTTAAATAATCAATTTTCCTGAAAATGTATTTCTTGACTCGATTTGATTCAATACTTGTTTTGATTCAGTGAAAATGTGACAACAAGACAGTTTTTTTTATTGAGATTTTTACATAATTTTAATCTTTCTGCTGGCGTATGATTTGTTGGGATATTGCAATATTTAGAAAATCTGCAATCTAAGGGTGCAAAAAAGGAAATAAATAAAATAATATTTTTAGATAGGATAGATAGAAGGCTAGACACAACGCACACAAGACAGAAACAACAAACAATAGATAGAACAAACGCTAGAATGAACGAATGAATGCTAGACCAAGCAAAATGTTAGAACGAAGGAAAGCTAGACCATCGCACGCTACACTGAACACACACTAGACAGAATGCTAGAACAAACAATAGAGAAAACAAACCCTGGAATGAACGCTAGAACGTACAAATGGCGCTAGAACAAACAAACGAACACTAGACAGAACGAATGATATAGCACAAACGACAGCTATAACACCAGATAATATTTTTAAAATAATAAAGGTAGAGCCCCAGACCTGTTTTCGAAACACTTTTCATTTCAGGTAAACATTGGATGCATTAAAAAACTCGACATTTTTTTAATGCAAATAATGAGTTGTCAGAAGAATATGGAAGAAAGTTGTGGCTTAATAGAATTAATAACAAATTAGCACATCTAAAAAAACAGAAAAAAATTAGTATGTCTCACACAAGTGGGCTTGACAAACCACCTGTAGAACATACACTCATTCATCTCTGAAACCTTAACCAACATTTTCAATAGTTTTTGCACCAGACATTCTCACAAACACATCATATCTTAAAAAAAACAAACACCCATTGCATTTATTAAGCGTGCGTCAACAACACTCCCTCTCCTAACTATACATACATATACATCATTTTTTAATAATAATTTTTTGCATCATAACAATCTAAATGGTAATCGCTTTAAATTACAGACTTTTCACATAATTGATCAAAAGTGACTTTACATGCGCAATTTCTTAAACAAAAGATTTCAATTTTATTACAAGTTTATTCTTTGACATTTCCTTTTTTTTTTTTTTTTTTTTAAACGAAGCAAATAAAAAGAGTATATTGTACCATATACTAATAATAGGACGCTTTTTTCAATATTCTGCTTGAAAAACCAGGCACATTACATTCAATAATATATTAACATTTAAAAAATAATAATAATTTGTTGTGCCATTTCTTTTTCTTTGACCAAATAAAATGCAACCATAGTGAGCGTAGGAGTAACTTCCAGATAACTGAAACCACTGTCAGGATATTTAAATGCTTTTCGACATGGTTGGGCAAAGTCAACCACCTCAGTTCTCAATTTAAGACAATCCTCTGAACTTGCATTTTTCTTCTCTCAAAACACTCAACATATCCATTTATACAAAACTGCCACTGTTTCACAAAGCTCTAAACCAATCTTCATTTGTTTCATAACCTAAGCAAGGCCACAGAATTAAATGCATCACAGTTGAGCTCCCAGAACGAAAGAGCTTTCAAAAAGTTGTTAATGTAATTATGCTGCCTACTAAAACACCTTCTTGAGGCCAAGTTCTTAGGCGGCGTTACATTAAGCTTATCCTCTGTGGAGAAGGCAATCTCATGATGCACTGTGATATTAGATGTTGCGATGTTGGAAACATTTAAGATTGCGATATTTTAATTTTGCTGCAATTTTATATTGTGATATGAATATAACGTTATCAGATGAATTGAATAGCTCCATTTCAAAGATCTCATTCATTTAGATTGACTGGGGTAATCAAGTGTTTTTCTATGCCTTACATCTGCATAAAATTGAATAAATTAAGCACATATGAATATATGTGCTTAATTGAGAGGACAAATAAAGGTTAAACAAACTGTGCTTTATGTTATCTTGCTTAACAGTATTAAAATAAAACAGTAGACACACAAATTGCCTAATAATAATAACAACAACAACATTCATTCATATTCATTTTCTTTTTGGCTTAGTCTTTTTATTCATCAGGGGTCACCACCACAAAATAAACTGCCAACATGCGTTTTACGCAGCGGATGCCCTTCCAGCTGCAACCTATCTTTGAGAAACATCCATACACACTCATTCACACACATAACCTACAGGCAATTTAGCTTACCCAAACCATCTTTACCACATGTGTGTGTCTGCACCCGGAGGAAACCCATGCAAACACGGGGAGAACATGCAAACTCCACACAGAAATGCCAACTGACCCAGTCGAGGCTCAAACCACTCACTCTTGCTGTGAGGCGATCGTTCTACTCACTGCCCCACCATGACGTCCCATAAAAATAACAATACCAATTTATTTTGGATGCAATTAATCACCATTAAGTTGTCCAGCAACAATAAAAAAAGACAAATCCTCAAAATGCATTTATTTTTACTATGTTTTTAAAACAGATACCCATTTCACATGGATTACGTCTTTAAAAAAAAATGTATTACAAAATAAATAAATTGGTAAATATAAATCTCACACACTAATTACATTAGCTGGGTTTACACTAAAAGTAAAAATTATATAACTTACAAAACACTTACACCTGCTTGAGGTGGTCTTGCGAAAGTGTTAATCTGAATAATGGCAGATTTATTTATTTTGTACAGCCTTATCAGCAGCATTGACTATATTCATGGAAACTCTTACTAAATATTCAATATATAATTTACAAATCATAACTGTGTCTTTATAATCATTTGCTGTACTAAAGAAAAAATACAAACACTGATTAAAAAACAAAACAAAATCATACAATTTGTTTCAATTGCCTCACAGCAAGAAGGTCGCTGGTTCGGTCATTTGGCATTTCTGTGTGGAGTTTGCATGTTCTCTATAGGTGAATTAGGTGAGCTAAATTGTCCATAGTGTATGTGTGTGAAAAGACATGCATGGATGTTTTTTATTTAGCTTTTTTTTTTTATTTATGAGCAGCTCAGTGGTTAGCACGATCGCCTCACAGCAAAGAAGGTTGCTGGTTCATGTCCCAGGTAAGTTGGCATTTCTGTGTGGAGTTTGCATGTTCTCCTCGTGCTGACATGGATTTCCTTCGGTTGCTCCGGATTCCCCCAGGTCCAAAGACATGCACATAGACATGCGTTTATTTATCGAATAAACTAAATTGGCTGTAGTGTATGAACGTGAGAGTGTATGGGTGTTTCCCAATACTTGGTTGTGGCTTGAAGGTCATCCGCTGCATAAAACATTTGCTGGAAGTAGGGCTGTGCGATTAATCGAAATCCAACTGCGGTTTAAAACATTACGATTAGCTAATCTCAAGAGGCTGCGATGTGAAATATATATTATTTAACTTCCCCCACCCAGAACAAATGCCTGACTGCTGTCTGTGTAACAGTCTTACTAGCCAATTGAGTGAGCACACTTTTGTGACCAAACTATGCGGAACATCCACAATCAAAAAACAAAGAGGAAAGCGAGAACGAGTGGGATGATGGCTTCTGCCGCTTCAGAAGCAATAGACAAATTAATATCAAAGAAGAAAAAAAACAGCACATCGGTAATAAGGGAATATCTTGGTTTCAAAGTCACAGACACCAAACAAATCCAGGTCATTTGTAAGGAGTCATAGAATTGTTGTCACAGCATGAGGAAATACAACCAGCACCTAAAAGCACCACATGAGGAGATTCTTGTTAAAAAGTCAACTAAAAGTATTGCCAGTGACACTCAGTCTAGTAGCAAGTGAAGTATAATTTCAGAGTTGTTTGCTAATATAAGTCGATATCTTTTCAGTTCAACTCACTGCATTTTAGCAGTAAGAAGCTACAATACAGATTATTGAGCTGAGGATTGACTACAAAATAAATTACAATGAATGAAACTACAAAATCAGCTATTAAATACTGTATTTATTTTATTAATGTGCATATTTGTTCCAAGCTTGTGCTGTTGTAAGTTATTTTTGCAAACAAAGCAATAAAGATAAGCTTTTGATTTTTAAAAGTACAGTCTGAAAATAAGTTTGTTAGATAAATGTGTGACTTTCACCCCTAAAAAAATCATTCAGCGTGTAACTTATTCTAGGTTTAAGTCCATTTGTCAACTGAAAGCTGCAATGATGACGTTCACGTAGTGCACTTTTATCCTGTCCACTCTTGTATGCTAGTCCTTCAGGTCTGCAGATTAAACCTGTTTGTGCTGATTGTAGCTTTTCCTCAGCACATGGTGTGAAGCTGGACGTGTCTCTAAACCCTGTGTTCCCCCTATCTACACTTGATTACGCAGCTCTAGAGTCAACAGACGGCAGGATTACACCAGAGCCGCGGTTATGAAATAAACCCTTGGTCCAGAACACGAACACCTGTTACCTGGAACACCGGTTTTGGCGATGGCTGCGGCGGCGTGATCCTGGGTGGAGAAGATGTTACAGCTGGACCACTGGACCTGAAGGAGACACGCATCAAAGAGCAGGAATCAGATCTTCAGACTTACAAAGACTAACGTTCATGAGTTTCTTGCTTTGGGCTGGGAAATTCCAGTTCGACTGAGGATTTTAAGGGATAAGAAGAGGGAAGCAACTCAGTCAGACTGTGCTTTCAGGCATCTCAGAGTAAAATTATGGCTCCTTTCCGAACAAAGTACCGTGGTAATGTGGCCCAGGAAAGATTTAATATAATATAATAACTATTTAAAAAGTTTAAAGAAGCAACTTCATTGTTAGGCATGAGAAAGCCTAGCCTGAGTTTTAATGTCTAACCTGAAAGTAGTTTCCAGTTAGAAGCAGATTTGAGTCTGGAAGGGTTTTACATTCACCAAAGTTTTGATAGCTGTAATGTCTTAAAAGTAACACTCCACTTTGTTTGAAAATAGGCTAATTTTACAGCTCCCCTTGAGTCACAGAGTTGAATTTTACCATTTTTCAATCCATTCAGCCAATCTCTGGGTCTAAAGTGAGCACGTTTAGCGTAGCATAAATCATTGAACCGGTTAGACCATTAGCTTGTCACACAAATTCAAGAGTTTTGATAATTTTACTATTTAGATCTGAACTCTTCTGTAGATACACTGTGTACCAAGACTGATGGAAAATGCTAAAGCTGAGATGCTAATCCGATTCAATGATTTATGCTAAGCTAAAAGCACACAGCTCTGCACAGTTTAGCTTTAACCCTAATTAAAAACACCTGATCAAACCAGTCCTTCAAGATTGTTTGAAACCTAGAGGGAAGCATGCCGAAGCAATGTTGGAACTAAACACAGTTTGACAGCCATGCCTGTGTCAAAAATTTGTGGTGGAAAGGTGGTGTATATACAAGTTTGTAAGATTCCAGCAACAAGCAATTGTTTGGCTGGCTTTCCTATCTTTTTTCTTAAATATATATTATTATTTGACATATAATTTCATATAAAAGTTAATTCCTGTGATGCAAAGATGAATATTCAGCATCATTACGCCAGTGTCACATAATTGTATTATCTAACGAAATAGTATAATTTATTATCTAATTTTATTATTAAAGAAATGGTAAAAGTTATAATCTAATTAACATATCATGAACCTCTTTAACATTATTTAAAAGTACATAGGCTACTGAGTGACTGATGATTGTCAAAGTTCTGACTCATTTCAAACGGTGTTCAAACTGACATTGGTAGCATTTAACACTGAATAAAGCCCATAATCAGTACCTGAGGTGATCACTGTCATTGTTGTTTATGCTGTTGTTCTGCCAGAATGTAAAATTATAAAATAGAAACTTTTTCCACCATGCATGGCAAGGACGAAATTTCCTTTTAACATGAAAAAAAATAGCTTTTAATTGCATGTTGCATTATGTGTAGTTATCAAATGGTGCAATCCAAACTCAACAGTTAACATAACGTGATGTGACTATTAAGAATGTGCACATGGTATTATAAATACAGAAACCACATATTATGCAGCCCTAGTAGCTTTAAATATTTGACACCATTTGTAACCTCACCTCCAGGCATGGGGCCGGTATAAGATTCTGACTGTATGAAAAACTTTGTAGAAAACTATCACTGGTTCATGGTATTGTGGTTACTGATCTAATATATATATTTTTTTTTTAAACGTCTGGGTAAAAAAAAAAAAAAAAAAAAAAAACTTTCCTCATTGAACACAATAGATTTTACTTTTAAGAAATGTTAAACCTATTTTGCAACCATAAACATAAATAATTCAAATAAACCCTTCACTTCTGCTTCCTTCATTAGTTTCAGAAACACTGATTTCTTTACAACTTGAAAAGTCATTATGGAAATCTTTCTTTTCCCTGAAAATAAATTAAGCTACTGCTCTGTTAAAATTCATAGCATGCATGTATGTTTATAAACAATTAGTTTTTCAGATGTTTGCTGAATCCTGTTGCCCTAAATGTTTTTTTTTTAAATACACTACCTGACAAAAGTCTTGTCGCCTATCCAAGTTTAACAACAAATTATAACTTGACTTCTAGTTGATCATTTTGTATCCGAAGTGGCTTATATGAAAGATAAAGGCCTCTAGATTAAGCTTATTTTACCTAAATAAAATATGATCATGTCTTGATTTTTAATTATTGAATTAGGACAGTAAGGTCTGACTTTGCTTAGACAAAGCTTGCTTAGTCTTGTCATTTAACAGAAATAATGTTCAGCATAGAATATTAAGTCATGGTGCAGTGGACAAAAATAATAATATTGTGTATGACTCCCATGAGCTTGAAGGACTGCATCCATACATCTCTGCAATGACTCAAATAACTTAATAAATTAAATAATCTAATAAAGTCATGTGGAATGGCAAAGAAAGCGTTCTTGCAGGACTCCCAGAGTTCATCAAGATTCTTTGGATTCATCTTCAATGCCTCCTCCTTTACCTTACCCCAGACATGCTCAATAATGTTCATGTCTGGGCTGGCCAATCCTTGAGCACCTTGACCTTTGCTTCCAGGAATTTTGATGTGGAGGCTGAAGTATGAGAAGGAGCGCTATCCTGCTAAAGAATTTGCCCTCTCCTGTGGTTTGTAATGTAATGGGCAGCACAAATGTCTTGATACCTCAGGCTGTTGATGTTGCCATCCACTCTGCAGATCTCTCACACGCCCCATACTGAATGTAACCCCAAACCATGATTTCTCCTTCACCAAACTTGACTGATTTCTGTGAGAATCTTGGGTCTATGCGGGTTCCAGTAGGTCTTCTGCAGTATTTGTCATGATTGAGATGCAGCTCAACAGATGATTCATCTGAAAAATCTACCTTCTACCACTTTTCCAAATGATCAACACAAAATCAAGTTATTATTTGTTGCTCTTACAGCTGGGACTGACGCAAGACTTTTGTCAGGTAGTGTACAGTATAAATCGTATGACAAAAATTTGAGTGGTCTTAAAACCTTGACTTTTCCAAACCGTGGTAAACCTCGAAATCAGTTAATCGCCCCATGCCTACTGACCTCAGCACCAAGGGCGGTCAGGGTCTCAATGAGCACAGCGGTCTGTAGAGTCATGTGCAGACAGCCGGCAATACGAGCGCCTTTCAGAGGTTTGCTCTGGCCGTAGAGCTCCCTCATCTTCATCAGACCCGGCATCTCATTCTCAGCGATCTCGATGGCTTTACGTCCCCACTCAGCCAGGCTGATATCAGCTGGACAGAGAAAAACAAAAAATTAGGCATGAAAAAAATAATAAATTTGCGAACTAGTACAGGTTTCAGAAAGCATTTCAGAGGACATCTTTAGAGCGTAACATAAATAGATAAATGTCCTTTAAAACATGGGGACTTTGAAGTGTCTCATATGTAAAGATCTCAAAGAGGAATGACACTCAAAACCACATGCCAAACATGTCCTGAACTGGTTGAGGAGTTGGTGTTTGGTTTCAGGAGCTCACTTACAGGAATTGCTCACCCAATAATTTTAATTTGCTGTTAATTTGCTCACCCTCAGTTCAATAAAGATAACTTTTTAGATTATCAGATTATTTTGAAATTAATAGTTATGCTTCTTTGGTGATACATTGAGGTCTGTTTTTTTTCAAAGAAAGTATCAGTTCATGTGCACGTTTGTACCCGTCATACTGCAACAAGACAAGTAACAATTTTCAGTTTCTTGCACAGACTGAAAGCTTCACTTTATAAGACCTCAATGTACTGTCAACAGCTACAAGCACTACATCTGTTTGACTCTTAAGGCTGATTTATACTTCTGCATCAAGCATGCATAGCCTTTACCCACACCTCTCAAAAATTTTTACTTCACATTGCAACGACACGTAGCGTAAGCTCTGTGATTGATACACGCTCATTAGTGCTACCAAGCTGACCAATGAGTATACCAATGCACGGCTACGCCAAAGGCAAGCGCAGTGGGTCACAGCGATCTAAAAGTGCAAGTTATTATTTTTTATAAAAAAAATTAAAAAGTGACTGTTGGTTTTAGGCAAAGTGTATTTTAATTTCAGTTGTTCAACGTTGATGTTCAATAAATGTGCAAGCGTTTGGACCTGCATAGGCGCATAACGAACGTGCTCTGGACTTTAGACCAGGTTTTAGTTGGCCAACGGCCCGGTCTATTTCAGTTTTTCAAAATAACAACAAGCCAACAATGCTCTTTAACACACCTCCGTATAGACCAGCACACCCACGAGTACACAAAGTGGCACAAATGGATTTGCTATTTAAACAACGTGGTGCAAAACATAAAAATTAGGGATGCGCTGGTCTGAAAATAGCAGCAAATCTGGTCTTGCGTTTTTCCTTAAAACAAGCAAAATGATCTGCCTTTAGGATAAGTAAATTAATCTTCTTTTAACTTTGAAATGTAGATATTTGGACTAGAACAATACAAAAATTCCAATTTATTTCCACAAATTATGCATAAATAATTAAATGCAATTATTATTTCTTAGTATACACCCCAAACTTTTAAAATGCTCAGTCACAGGCCCTAAAAAACATGCAAATGATAAACCTTCACTCTATTCTGGTTAAACTTAGCAGTGACTCTACAAATCACGTGTTCTGTAGCTCCTTTTCAACTATAATTTAGACTCAACATTACTTATCTTATGATGTGAATATCGCAAATTCGCACATTGTGATATCGATTCTGAAACAATATATTGTACAGCTCTAATGTACACTACTGTTGAGTTAGAAATGCAACAACAGTATTTTAGAAACAGTGTTGTTAATAATCATATATGACTAAATTCCATCATTTTCCTGACTGTGAGAATCCTGTGAGAAGATTTCAGAAGAAGCTGTTAATAAATAAGTCAACTGTGCAGTGCTGGGGGAGGTAAAGACAAACTCTGACATTTCATTCACCGATTTTGAAAAGTTGAACTCTGAACTCTTTAGACTGCAGCGCAAAGTCCAGCTGGATTTACTATTGAATGAACTGCTCCTTATCTGCACCACGGAGAACATCAGAGAGATTTGCTGGAAAAACAACAACAGATGCTACAAATGTCCTAACCCCAACCCTAACAGTTGCCAAGTTCTGTCAATGTAACCAGGCTGAAGAACGACTAGCACATAACATCTACTTTTGTTAAACCTTATTAAAAAAAGAATCGTTCTTTAAGCTGAGTCGTTTTAAATGAATCGAATGAACTGATTCACAAAATCAATCAAAATTTAGAAGACTTCTGAATAAAACTGGATTAAGGATCATTATGACATTATCAGAGAAAACACGGCTGATTTAAATAAAAAATATTTAACACAATGAGCAAATATATTTTAAATTGTATACGTTATAGTAAATACAAAGCAAATGTGTGCTCTATATGACTGTTCAATGAGAAAAACAACAACGTTAATTACGAATCGAAAACAAGTAATAAAAAACAATATTTTCACCTACATATCTTTATGACAAATAGTAAAAAATCTTAATACAAACGTTTCATACATTGAGGGGTACCACGTGATGGCGTTGAGCAGACGTTTTGAGAACTGTTCAAAGGAACCGATTCACAAAAACGAATGAAGTCGTTCAATGAAAAGTGGCGCGTTTGACCATTGCATCATGGGAAATGTAGTTCAGCAGAGCAGTAGACCACTTAGGAAAGCGCTTCTACAGCGAACGCAAAAAACTACAACTTCCAAACTTTCTTCTTTACGTCTGCTCAATGCAACCACGCTAGCTTGTTTGACAGGTGTTAGTTATAAAATCATATTTAATACGTCGTGAGTGAGCAAAACACAGATATAGTGATAAACTAGATACATATAGTGCACAAACGGTGATTTTAAAGGGGCGGGTTTGCATTGAAGCGGTTTGTGCAAGGCAGCGCTTACAATGACGCCTCCGGTGCCATGTGATACATAAGCACAAGCAAGCAACTAAAGATTTACAATTCATACACGATCAAATATGACTCAACATGATTTTGCACAGATTCATCCGCTTCATCGAGCACATACAAGAGCGATGATTAAAAATCTTAAGCACGGAACCTGCTAATTAGCATTGGCGGTAAACACGCGATTGCTTGATTTTGTGCGGAACAGCGTTAAGCCCAATCCAAAGTCAAGAAGCAAATAAAACATGTACTAACCAACTTTGAATGGCAGCTTCTCTGACATTTTGGCGTTCTGTTGAGTGGTAAAGCCTGATACTGGTAGGTTTCAGCCCGGCTGTGGACCTGAGTGAGTGCAGAAGGAGGTAACTGTTATGTGAACTTGAATATAAGTGTGTACAAACCGGTTGTTATAATATTCATGAGATCACGGCGTCTGTCGCTTCTCATTGGTTGACACACTCCCCGCCCCATTGGCCTAAATAAACCGTCGTGGGCGTGTTCATGTTGTGCTGCGGAGGCCAATGAGAAGCCGCGATGGTTTAAGGTGTGTAATATCATTGGGAATGTGAAGAGATTTTGCTGAATATACAAGTTTCAGCTCGCGTTTAATAATAGTTAACGTAACGAGTTGCAGCATGCGGGAAGAAAGCTGTTTAGCTGCTTCATTTTCTATTTAAAAATTGGCGTGACAAATATTGAGTTACTTTCTATTATTTACTGAATGTAAACTAAATGTGTTTTTCTCCTCTCAGTAAAATCTCTGTAAACTAACTAGCTGAGGTTATTTTGTGCTGTTTGGATGACAGCAGTGTAAAGTCCACTGAGTGACCCATGCAGATCTCCATATCTCAAAAGAGATGAAGCTGTGTGATGAAATCTAGCCTGAAGGACTGCATATTTGCATGTAAGTACAGATTCACAGAACAGCCTGTCAATCATAACATTATTAAATGTTTAGTGGGTGGTTTGAGGTCGGAACAGTCCGACTGCCTGACCAGAATTTAAATGTTGAGGTAGATTATTGCCTAATCTACTGTTCAGAGTTGTTGTGGTTGAAAAATAGTTAAATAAATAAATAGTTTTTTAAAGTAATATCTTATGCTCGCCATTCATTAATTTTCTTTACAGCTTAGTCCCTTTATAAATCTTTATTAATCTGAGCATATCGTACTACTGG
>CAIGQQ010031496.1:7934527-7945963 GCA_903798035.1 Danio albolineatus
ATGATGAGTATCATGTGACACTGAAACTAGAGTAACTGCTGAAACTTCAACACTGAAAATAAAAAAGTGTGAATATGTGTATATATTTTTTTTCCACAATACTGCTGATGTTACTACATAATTTACTGTATCTATTTACTTATACCCAAAACATTTCAAAATTATGCAAATAATGACCCTAAATTATTCAATAGTAGCCCAAGTCAAAAACGTAGTGTCTGTTTTATATAAAAGTTCAGGCTAAATGTGTTTTCGCACAAACATTATGTCTTAAATGAGCAAGATGTCATTGATTGATGCATTTATAACATTTATGTCATGTGGAGCTATATGAGTTTCTAACCATGTCATAGAGTACTTCACAACTGCATTGATAATCAGGCTTTCTGCAGGTTTCACAAAGTCAAATTTAAGACTTTTTAAGACCTTTTTAAGAGCATTAAGAATGACATTTCAGACTTATACAGGCCTTTTTTTAATCATATTCTAATTTGTTATTTGTAAGCCAGATGTTTTAAATACACTGTCGGAACAAGCAAACCCTAGTTGTATACATATACATTTGTCAAAAAAACATATCTTTAAAAACTATAAGTAACTAAATGTATGCACAACAGTCTGTCCAGCTCAGCGTCCTCACCATATATAGATTATAAATACACAGAGAACTTTTAAACAAATATTATTGTAAGGATGATAATTAAACCATATTGTAAATAGAGTTCTAAAAAGAGTTGTGTAGAGTTGTATAGAATTGGTGATTGGATGCATGTTTGGTAGCTTTACATGGGGAATTAAAACCCATTTACAATTATTCAAGTGAATTTAATATTGTTTTTGAAATGTAAAGCATTTTAAGACTCCGCGGACACCCTGATAATTAACATAAACACAGGTGCAAGTTATGAAAGTACATGGAAATCATCCAAAAGCGATGAGGTTTGCTTCTTTTAATCTTACCTCATCAAATTCCTCCCCAAACCCGACAGGTTTGGAGATCGCGTCTGAAATTTCTTGTGCCAGCTCCTGCTGTTCTGTGATGTCCTGCATGAGTTCGTCCACCTTGTCGATGTCCCTGAAATTACACAAGTAAGATACTGAATCACAATGGTTATGATAATCTATCAAAATAGTTTTAAAAGTGTTCTCTGAAATCAGAAATAAATGTTTTAAGAAACATCTGTGACCTCTAAGTGAACTAACAGCTCATGCTTGTACTTGAGCACATGTAACAGTCAAAAAACATGATTCAACACATTGATATACTCATGGAGAAGTTGTTTTTTAATATCTTTGATTATTGGAAATACTTTGAACATTCAGATAGCATGCACACTGCTGAGAGCGTTGTTTGGATGAATTTATAAATATGTGACAGCTGCAGTTAAAGGAAGCATCCGATCACAACAATAGAGAGATATTTGCACAGGTTCTGCAATTCACTGACATCAAGCCGACAGATGAGCTCATTAAATTAAATTAAAATGTTCTGTAATAAAATACATTTAAGGCTACAGTTTAGCTCGGTGAAACTGAATGAATTAATCTGTTATTAATTAATCTGCTCTATCCTGAACATTATAAGCATTTGTTTTTCAGATGTAAAATAGAACAACAGGCGTTTACCCCTTTCCTGGCTCTCATACACGGCAAAAAATGTCTTGTTTCTAGTCCAAATATCTAAAAAATCTTAATAAGAAGCATTTTCTAAGACAAGCAAAAATATATAGTCTTGTTTTAAGAAAAGATATGCCAAAATTAAAGGAGTTTTTCCATAAAATAAGTGAGTTTTTCTTGAAAACATGCAAAATAATCTGCCAATGGGGTAAGCAAAATAATCGTACTGTATGTGAACAAGATTATTTTGCTTACCCCATTGGCAGATTATTTTGCTTGTTTTCAAGAAAAACTCCCTTAATTCCTTAAAATAAGACAATATTTTTGCTCGTCTAGAAACTGCTTCTTGATTTAAATTTTTTTCTAGATAATTTGGATTTTAAAAAATCTAAGTACGAAAAGGGATTTTTGTAGTGTAGGCAACCTACTTTGAGTGAAAGTCTTGTTCTTGTCGAAGTT
The DNA here is from genome assembly GCA_903798035.1 of Danio albolineatus. Lineage (NCBI taxonomy): Eukaryota > Metazoa > Chordata > Actinopteri > Cypriniformes > Danionidae > Danio > Danio albolineatus. The sequence goes on from CAIGQQ010031496.1 coordinate 7,936,604, forward strand.
TTCTTACAGACTGTTTTGTAACAAATAAACCAATTAAAGGAACATTTCACTCAAAACTGAAAATTCTGTCATCCTTTACTGACGCTTTACTTGTTCCAAACTTCTGGGAGTTTCTTTCTTTTGTTCATCACAAAATAACCATTTAAAAGAAAGCCGGAAACACTGACGTCCTTAGTACTTGTTTTGATGGATATCAATAGTTACCCGTTTTCAGCTTTCATCAAAATATCTTCTTTTGTGTTCAACAGAAAAAAGAAACTCATAAAGATTTGGAACCACTTGAGGGAGAGTAAACAGTGTGGAAATTGTCATTTTTGTCATTCTCTTTAAGACACATAAATATTTACATATACAGTTGACGTCAGAATTATTAGCCCCCCTGTTTATTCTTTTCCCCCAATTTCTGTTTAACGGAGAGTTTTTCTTTAACACATTTCTAAACATAATAGTTTTAATAACTCATCTCTAATCACTGATTTGTTTTTTCTTTGCCATGATGACAGTAAATAATATTTGACTAGATATTTTTCAAGACACTTCTATACGGCTTAAAGTGACATTTACAATTAGGTTAACTAGGCAGGTTAGGGTAATTAGGCAAGTTATTGTATAATGATGGTTTGTTCTGTAGACTATCAAAAAAATATATAGCTTAAGGGGGCTAATAATAATAACCTTAAAATGATCTTTAAAAAATTGCTTTTATTCTAGCTAAAATAAAACAAACATGACTTTCTCCAGAAGAAAAAATATTATCAGACATACTGTGAACATTTCCTTGCTCTGTTAAACATCATTTGGAAAACATTTTAAAAAGGTAATAATTCTGACTTCAACCGAAGCTCCTTTAACGTTTAATTTTTGTACTTTCTATGTTTAAGCACTATATAAATTCCAACACCTAGCTTGTACTTGCAAACTGCATAAGTAGGGAGGAACAGAACAAAAAACACTGATAAGAGCCGAGAAACTCCTCACATGTTGTCATGTGCCGCCTTCATGGCCTTGGCAGCGTAGCCCATGTTTTTGATGACCTCTGTGTTGGTGTGTGCGTTTTCTAGCGCCTCCCGCTGGAACTCAATGGTGGAAAGAGTGCCGTCGATCTGAGCTAACTGCTTCTCGTAGCGCTTCTTACGCTTCAGTGCCTGTAGTGCCGCTGTTTCAACAAGAAAAACCAAAATACATGGAATGATTAAAGCAGAAAATGAGAGAACAATTTAATTAAGGGTGATTTGATTTTATTTAAATTACTTTTTTGTTCATTTTTTTTATTCTCAGATGCCAGTAACTTCACTTTGGTATGAACATTTGCACAGAAAATAAATGTATAGAAATGGTAAGATGGAAAATCCACAAGATTTCCAAAATGATGTGGTCTCTTGATTTTGTTAGAATTTTGGCTTGATAAATGTTTTAAGTTTACTACTGTTGTACTAATGTTTTTTTTTGTGAATAGTTGTACACTCTGAACAGGTATGGTTAAATGAGGCTCACCCTCTAAGTTTAATTATGCAAGTGAGATGTAAAATAAGAGAAAAAAACTGCCTGCCAAAAGAGGTTATCGGCCTAATGGTGCAATAATAACAGGAGCATCAGTGCAGACATGCTTTATTTGTAAATAGGGCTGGGCGATATGACAAATCTCATATCAAGTAATTTCATATCTTGATAATGATATATCACAATATAGTACCATATTTGTATATTTAATCAATTAACATAAAGCTTATACTGACCACAAGAAAATGCCAGTTTATTTTATACGTTTAAAGTATATACCCAGAAATCTACTCTAAACTAAAATTTGGAACTTCAAGGCAAAAGTTTGATTACAAATGTAGAAATACAACAAAAGAATAAAATATAAATGTAAATAAAAAATAAAATTAATAAAATAAAAAAATTGAAACATTGTACTTTTAAGATTGTAACCTTCTCTCCATGCGGTTATTCATTTTTCTGTCTGTGTCCCCATAATGGTGAGTAATATTGCACTCATGTAAATTATGAAAAAGTTATACCGTAAACACTAAATTTTGTGACACCACAAAATAAATGATAATATGAAACAATAGACTTTTTTTGTCCATACAATATATACGGTCATATTAAATATTGCTAAATCAATAAATGTATATTTATTTTGTAAATTACAAAGATGTATAAATACATATTATTATACATTACACAGTAAAACCTGTTTTTGGAACCATTATGATTTATGTTTTTACACTTTTGTTTTTTTTTGTTTTGTTTTTTTTACAAAGTCTACCCATTCTGATAAAAAATAAAGTATTTTTTTTGTATGAAATGTTTAACAAAACTAACCTGCTAAACAAAAACCATTAAACAGTTTTCATTGTTGAAATAAAATATATTTAAAAGCCTAAAGATACTTTATTTCAAACATTTTTCTCAAGTTTAAGTATTAAAATAACAACAAAAAACTAATATAAACACATTAGGGCTGCACCATATTGGAAAAAACTGACACTGCAATATTTGCATTCACTGCGATATATTCATTCTTTTTTTTCGGCTTAGTCCCTTTATTAATCTCGGGTCGCCACAGCGGAATGAGCTGCCAACTTATCCAGCATATGTTTTACGCAGCGGATGCCCTTCCAGCTGTAACCCATCACTGGGAAACATCCGTACACACTCATTCACAGACACACACTACAGACCATTTTAGCCTACCCAATTCACCTATACCATGTCTTTAGACTCGTGGGGGAAACCAGAGCACCCGGAGGAAACCCACGCAACACAGGGAGAACATGCAAACTCCACACAGTAATGCCAACTGACCCAACCCAGGCTTGAACCAGCGACCTTCTTGCTGTGAGGCGATCGTGCTACCCACTGCGCCACTGAGATATATATATATATATATATATATATATATATATATATATATATATATATATATATATATATATTCTACTGTGGCGACATTCCACTGTGGCGACCCCAGATTAATAAAGGGCCGAAAATGAATGAATGAATGAAATGTAAAAAGGAGCATTAACTAATTTGACCAAAATCTAAAACAGTACACAAGTGATACTAAAATAAGATAGTAGTAGATGCTCTTTTTTTAAATAGTCCCAATTTCAAGTTGTCAAATCAACAAGCAGAAGATACAACAGCAGCTGTGGAAAAAAGACAACAGCAGCTGTGTTTGTGCAACGTATGGAAGGTAAACTGAATTTATCAGGTTTGCTATGCAATAAAAACCCAGACAGACTTTTACATCACATCCACGTTCAGAAACAGCATTCAAAAGACGTCACCTGACATAATAATAATGCACGACACACACTTTTTTCTTTTTTCCATGACAGCACTGGAACTGTAAACTATGACAAAAGCCCGGTCCCACACCCAGCCATCAGTCGTGTCCCAGCAGCGTCCCATATAGGATAATCAGATCAATTATTGATCGACTCTGTTCTGGGGACTTTAAATGTGGAGTTGTGTTACAGGTCTTACAAGCTAGATGGCTCTTTAACGTGGCCCTAAAAATAATTGATGGATTCTGCTCTGGATTTAGACAACTCTGGAAGGATCGACAAGACAAAACAACCTCATAAATATATTTTTGGTAATCGCATTATAATCCAATATCACTGTCTAAAAGTGATGCTCATAAACACCATTTTAATCCTGATCTATGAAAGTTTTTTTGAAGCAATCAGTTTCTAGTTTGTTTAAAACTAAACTTGTATTAGTATTAGGGCTGAACAATATATTGTTTGAGCATCGATATCATGATAGAATGTATCCGCAATAGTCACATCGCAGGATTAGGTCATTTATTAAAGATTAAAAGTTAAAGACATTATTAAATATTATTATACTCAAATAATTTATACAATGATGACCAAGTGATTTTAATGTTTGATTGTTCAATTTCTCTACCTGAATACTGTTAGACTCCACAGAAAACCATAAAGCACCTTTTATTTCACTTTTATCTTTGCTCAGTTGCATTTATATGCTTGTATTAGATTATAATTTATGCAAACGCACTGCATATAAAAAGATTTGATCATCCTGATCCATCTAAATTAATGAAATCATTCCAAATAGAGTTTTCAATTCATCTGGTGGCATTATATTCATATCGCAATAAATATCACAGAAAAAAGTATATCGCAATGTCAGATTTTTCCAATATCATGCAGCCCTAATTAGTATTGAAATAGCTGCCAGATATTAAGGAGAAACATACAGAGCTTTTACTAACACTAACAATTTACAAAACAATTACAGTAATGATGTAATAAGTATAATACAGAATAAATGCATAAAGAAAAAGAAAGAAAAAGGTTTTAAAAGCTTCAGAATATTTATCTTATTTGCATTGGATGTTGTAAATAAAGCTAAATGTTTCCATGTTGTAATAAACAAAGCGCTGCAATCAGGTTCTGGAAGTAAAATAATTATAATAGAGCAATTCCATGCAAATGTCAACCTTGCCATGAAAAAATTAAGTTGTCAGCAAAATAGCGAAACCCTTTTAATTCTTTTTTTGTGTATTCTTGTATTTTACTGTGCTGTACAAATACTCAAAAATGTCTCGTTCAATGTTTTCAAACTATTATATTTGATTTATCAAAGTCACACGAATGGACATTTCACATCCGTCACATCCATAACACAGAGATGTCACACCCATAACGAAGCTTTTTCCTCATAAATGCAAAAATGTAAATTAAATTAAAATCAATCATGTTTGTTCTTTAGTGAGCCGACTCTTATCCTTTAGATGAGCATTATTTCTTTTGGATTGTGCAGTTTAATCCACAGAATTTCTGCAAAGTATGTTGTATACTGTAAACTCCCAGACTTTTTTCGTCATATCCGTAACGCATGTTTATTTTTCTAATTGAAAGTATAAAAATAGTTTACAGATTGATATTTTTCTGATCCCATAATTCTGTGTATATTTGTTTTAGAAAATGTAAACAGATGATTCAATATAATGTTAACATGTACCTTTTCTGTGCGTTTATGTTTTGAGTTTTTACTGCAAATGTCACATCCATAACGCTGGAAATGCTCAATAATAATTTTCTCCATGGGGTAATTAATAACAATAAGTGATAAATCTTTCAAAACAGTCCTGTTCTGTGTTCAGATCTTGCTTATTATATATGTTTACGTTGAACCCATAAGTTCAAATTAACTCAACTTCTTTATAAAACAATTATGTTAAATAGCAAGAGGGAGAAAATACATTAGATTATGGATATTTTGGAGTAATAGTTTTACAGTTTTATAGTTTTTATTTTGGAGTAATAGTTTTACAGACTTTGGGATTGTAGTTGAGCAATTCCAGCGTTATGGATGTGACATTTGCAGTAAAAACTCAAAACATAAACGCACAGAAAAGGTACATGTTAACACTATATTGAAGCATCTGTTTATTTTTTCCAAAACAAATATACACAGAGTTATGGCATAAGAAAAATATCAATCTGTAAAACAATTTTTATACTTAAAATAAGGAAAATAAACATGCGTTATGGATGTGACAAAAAAGTCTGGGAGTTTGCAGTATACAACATACTTTGTAGAAATTCTGTGAATTAAACTGCACAAACCCAAAAGAAATAATGCTAATCTAAAGGATAAGAGTTGCTCTCTACAGAACAAACATGACTGATTTTATTTTATTTTACTTTTTTGCCTTCATGGGGAAAAAGTTTTGTTATGGATGTGACACTTTTCCGTTATGGATGTGACGGATGTGAAATTGCCACTTTGTGTGATAATTGTTTGAAAACACTGACCAAAACATTTTTGAGTATTTCTACAGTACTATAAAATACAAGAATACACAAAAAGAATATAAAGGGTTTCGCTATTTTGGTGACAACTTAATTTTTTTATGGCAAGGTTGACATTTGCATGGAATTGCTCAGTTATTTCTCTCTCTAAAGCAGTACAGGATAGCCTTACACCTACAGATATAATAATTTGCATTAAATCATAGGCTGTACCTCAGTGATTCTCCTCATAGCTGTTTAGTTTGGTTAACAGCTCCTAAATCTGGAAATAATTTCAGAAAGAGCACTCCTATCAAAAAAGGCGACGTAACAATAACATTAGAGCTATTATAAGCATGCTTTTTGCGTATTTTTGGCATCTCTATTTATAGGTCACTCCAAAATGTCAGAGAACATTATTTATGAACGATCTATGTTTAAAAATATCAACTGGAGTATTTTAGAAACTACATGTGTCACACAGAACAGATGTATACCTAACGCTACCTCTTCTAAACGCCAACACTGACTATTAGTAATTCTGGGTGTTGTTTCCTATATTTAGTATAATAATAAGGAAAGTCCCAGAGTCTAACGTGACGTACATGTTTGTCATCACCATGGATACTAGGCTGGTCAAAGGTGAACTGATGGAGAGCTGTTTTATTATGCCCAGCACACTACAATAATACCGATAGATCAACTGAAGCAAGCTGTCGTCTTATGTGTATGAAAACCTCATGTACGGTTTCACATCATGGCCAAAAGATCTTGTGTTTAGTAAAAGTATGACTTTAATTAATTACACTAATTACACTAGTCCGTTAACTGTATTATTTCAGTTAGGACGTGTTTAATACGCTCCACAGACAGCATACATGTAAGTTACACTATCTACAAGGCTAAACTCGCAAACACGAAACCTGGTGTGGCTAACTGCACCGTGTTAACGGGATAATCTAGACGACCAAGGTAACCCAGTTTACCGCTCACCCCTTTTGTTCTTCGTGCCGTTTTTCTTGGCCGTTGCGAGCTCCTGCTCGATCTTCTTCTCCAGAAACTCCTGCTTCTTGGTCAACATTTCTTCAGTTTCTCGCAGTCGCTGGATTGCCTCTTGAGGGCTTGCAGATTTACCCCCTTTCCCACCGCTACCAAACATCTTCCCGAACAAAGACATCTTTCCCGCGGGTCGACAGCAAGGACTGACAGGACAGTGGTTTTTGACACTAGGGTGGACTGGTGACCTCGGCGTGGCTTCTGGCTGTCACTGAACCCAACAGGCTTGTTGTTGTTTTCTGCTTCCTCTTCTCTAACCCAGGCCGCATGACATCATCACGTCACGGGAAAGTGACTCACGTCATGACGTACCGTATCTAAACGTTTCCGCTCTGTCACTAGAATAACACATTTCGTGTGGTAAATGTCATTTTTTATTTCACGGAAGAAAGTTTGGAATTGACATTCATACATGTTCTCGAGTTTGCGTGGGTTTCAACCACAAGTCCAAAAACATTCGCTACTGGTGAATTGGGTATGCGTAGTGTATGAGTGTGTGTGAATGAGAATGTATGGGTGTTTCCCAGTGTTGGGTTGCAGCTAGAAGGGCATCCGCTGCGTAAAACGTATGTTGGATAAGTGTGATGTTGATTTTATGAAAGATTACGTGGAGGCAGATTCTGAATTGACATATAGGAATGTTTTCGTTGGTTTCCATGAATGTGAAAAGGAAATTCATACTTATTTCATAAACCTTTTTGTTGTTGTTGTTGTTGTTTTGCCAAATTTTATATTCACAGAAGCAAGCTTTGTAAGTGTAAACCTTTTTGAAACTAAAGTGTATTTTGAGTCCATTGAGGGATCAACAAACTTAAAAGCAGTATGAACAAGGACTTTGATGAAGGCACTTGTCTTGGACTGAACCCCTGCATTGTTGTAATGTTGTTGTTTGATTAATGATATTTGTTGTTAATGTTTTTCAAGCATTCATTTTTTTTAAATGTCATTTTTTGGAAATTTTAATTCTGATAATGTCAATAATGAAGTTTTTGTTGTTAATCTGTTTATTTTGCTGATTAAGCTTAGTTGTGTTTTACAGTGTTGAAAAAAATTCTACTGTACTATTCAACACGGCACCAATAGAACTGCATTTTAAACTGTACAACTATGTTCATTCATTCATTCATTCATTCATTTTCATCTGCTTTTCAGGGGCCGGGTCGCAGAGGCAGCAGTCTTAGGAAGGGAACCACAGATTTCCCTCTCCCCAGACGCTTCCTCCATCTCCTCTGTGGGGATCCCGAGGCGTTCCTAGGCCACCCAAGAGATATAGTCCCTCCAGCGTGTCCTGGGTCTTCCCCGAGGCCTCCTCCCGGTGGGACATGCCTGGAACACCTCCCTAGGTAGGCGTCCAGGAGGCATCCTAAAACAGATGCCCGAGCCACCTCAGCTGACTTCTCTCAATGTGGAGGAGCAGCGGCTCTACTGCAAGCTCCCCCCAGGTGACAGAGCTCCTCACCCTATCCTTACAGGTGTGCCGTGCCACCCTGCGAAGGAAACTCATTTCGGCCGCTTGTATCCGAGACCTTGTTCTTGCGGTCATGACCCAACTGTGTTGTATTTTTCAAAACATTGATTAATGCAAATATCGAGCTTGTCTATAATTGTAAGAATGTTATTATTCATTCATTCATTCATTTTCTTTTCAGCTTAGTCCCTTTATTAATCTGGAGTCACCACAGTGGAATGAACCGCCAACTTAGCCAGCATATGTTTTAACAAGCAGATGCCCTTCCAGCTGTAACCCATCACTGGGAAACACCCATACACACTCATTCACACACACTACGAACAATTTAGATATCGCCATTTCATCTATAGCGCATATCTTTGGACTGTGGGAAACCAGAGCACCCAAAGGAAACCCACCTGTACATAGGGAGAACATGCAAACTCCACACAGAAATGCCAACTGACCCAGCTAAGGCTTGAACCAGCGACCGTCTTGCTGTAAGACAATCGTGCTACCCATGTGACACCATGACGCCCTATGTCATTATTATTTTTATAATTTATTTATTTATTTATTCTTTATTTCACCCTAGCCTAATCTTTGTGTTTTGTCTTGTATCTATTGTTTAAAGCATATATATATATATATATATATATATGGCGCCATGGTGGCGTAGTGAGTAGCACGTTCGCCTCACAGCAAGAAGGTCGCTGGTTCCAGCCCCAGCTGGGTCAGTTGGCATTTCTGTGTGGAGTTTGCATGTTCTCCCAGTGGTTGCGTGGGTTTCCTCCGGGTGCTCCGGTTTCCCCCACAGTCCAAAGACATGTGGTGTAGGTGAATTGGGTAAGCTAAATTGTCCGTAGTGTATGAGAGTGCATTAGTGTGTATGGACGTTTCCCAGAGATGGGTTGCAGCTGGAAGGGCATCCGCTGCGTAAAAAACATGCTGGATAAGTTGGCGGTTCATTCCGCTGTGGCGACCCCGGAATAATAAAGGGACTAAGCCGACAAGAAAATGAATGAATGAATGAATGAATATATATATATATATATATATATATATATATATATATAT
>CAIGQQ010031496.1:7946063-7971823 GCA_903798035.1 Danio albolineatus
ATATATATATATATATATATATATTTTTATATATATATATTTTTTTTATTTTTTTTTTTTAAATCATGGTGGTACCTTAAACAAATTATATGAAAGTATGTTTTCGGATTGCTGATGTTACTAGCGAGCGTATGTTTTAATAAAATAAATGAATACTGTTTTTATTCAATTTTATGCACAATATTAAACAACAATGTGAGGTTTTGTGACTTTGAGGAGCCGTCCTACTAAATAAAAGACCCGTTTGCAGTCTAATTCATGTTAAATATGAAATGCTAATGTATGTTCAATTACCAGACAATGAATAATATTGTTTAACAGCATTAATAAATCTAGAAATTAAGATATGAACGCGTTATATGAGGCTGGTTAGAGAAAGCCTGATAGAGCATGTTGCTGGCATGACTAACACACTACAATAAAATATTATTTATAGTATTTTATTGTTTGTTTGTGCATTTGTAGTTTTGTTGGATTCTCTAATGCGGACATTCACTTCATTAAATGTTGCAATTTTTAAAATGTGATGTTAAAAAAACAGTCTTAACCTGTAAGATAAATGTTTAAAAATCCGCTTGCATGAATTTGCATATTTCTCAAGCTAACATATTTTAAGCGCCTTCATTTTTTAAAATACATTTGCCTCAAAATAAAACTAGAATCAAATTATTGTTACGCCAAAAAACATTTAGCCCAGGTTTTAAGTTTGCTCGGTGATTGGTTCAATTCCAGCACGAGTATAATGATTGACGTGTTTGCCTGCCAATGAGACTCTGCGCTGGCTTATGACGTATATTCCGGCGACCGCACAGGCCTTGTCCTCGTCCTTGATCAACACGAACAGCAGCACTTGACGGACGCCAGACGCACATCTACACGGAAAAATGGTTGCTTACTGGAGACAAGCAGGGCTGAGGTATCTAAATGACTGTTATTAAGAGAGGTGTACAATTTGTGTTTTAATTCTTGTGCGCGCTGCAGTCTGTGAAGCTAAATGTTCGCTGTAGAGTGGCTTTGACCTTACTGCTGGTTACTTTAGCAATAGCGCTTTGTGTTTCTGTTTTATCACAGTTGATTTATTCATGTATACTAGCAGTTTTGATGGTTATTCAGTAAACTAATGTTCGTGTTGTGTTTTCAGCTACATCAGGTACTCTGCGATCTGCGCAAGGGTCGTGCGGGCTGCGCTGAAGCCGCAGGTCAAAGCGGAGGCGATTAAAAACGCTGAGTCCAATGTGAGGGTCACTAAAGTCAAGACCACATAATGATGTGAGTGTGTTGTGCCTTTAAAAAAACGCCAGGTGTTAATATAGACTGTGCTACACGTGTGGGAACAGTGTTGAGTAATTGATTACATTATTATAGGCATGGGCCAGTATAAGATTCTGGCAGTATGATAACCTAGGATAAAACCTTTGCGGTTTCAGGGTATTGTGGTTACTGCTGTAAAATAAGGTCTTTTTAAATGTCTGGATTAAAAAAAAAACATTACATTAAACTCTATATTTTATTTTAAGAAACATCTAATGTATTTTGGACCAGTGGCTTTTGATTTGGAGGTTTATTTTCTGCTGGATACTGTTGCCCTAAAAAACTAAATAAAACACTTCTGAAAAACATGTTTAAACAAACTTGCATATACCGTAGGAATGGTATAACAGAAAACTGGTGGTATAACAACCTTGACATTTCCAAAGTGCAGTAAACCTTGAAACAGGTTATCGTCCTGTGCCCGATAGGCAAGGCACGTTTATTATAGTTGTATTGAAATTATGTTACTAATTACTTTGAAAAGTAACTGAACTATTCAATGAGGAATTTAATTACTTGACTCACTCAATGTCAAAGATCTCCATACATCTCAATGCACATTCAATTGATATTAAACTGTTTTAATTCTTTACATTTGAGTCAAACAGGGCTGTGATATTAGTTTCATACATTTCATTAGTTTCTGATTCAATTAATCAATCAAGAATAAACTCAATTTGATAAACCAAGAATAAAGTCTTGATAAATGTGAAATTAATTGCGAAATGTGTGTAAAAGAATTCTCTGGATTGATTTCTACAGCACTGCTGATTATCTGTACAGTATTTATGGCAAATACATTATAGGAATTGTAATTAAATTAGTTAAGAATGAAAAGTAATCCCTTAATATACTTTCAGTGAATCAGTAATTTATTACAGTAACTAGTAGGCCTGTCACGATATCTATTTTCTGTTGTACGATATAATGCACCAAAATATTTTGCGATGAGCAATATTATTGTCATTTTATGCCGCTCATTATATAATGCCAGAATGACAATATAATATCATCACAATGCAAGTTCACTTCTTCAAAAAAACACATCATATTTTATTCTTAAGAGTATTTCATTTAAATATTCTAACAAGCATGGACTTGGATGTTAATAATGCATTAGTAAATGTTCAATTATGATTAATAAATGCAGTACAAATGTTGTTCATGATTGGGTCATTGGTTCAACTACTGAACCTTATTGTAAAGTGTTACCATAATAATAAATGTTAATAAAAAAGTGCAAGGTAAAGAGTAACAAAGGCGGCTATATCTGCTACCAGATCTATTTTCAGTCGTCAGACACCCACATGAAAATATACTATAGTAATTTATAGTAAATACTACATTGTTTTTTAACCATACTGACACCTCTAATAGAGATAGAGAGGCTGAACAATCAGCTAAAATGTTGCTAGAATTGGTTTTTATGTATGGGCGATATATATTGCACCATCAAAAATGATTGAGGTCATGTCTGTGTGTTGTGCGATAAGCTGATATATTGATTATTGTGACAGGCCGAGTTACTAGCCGTTACCAATTACATCCAACACTGTGTAGAAAGTGATGCATTAAGTCCATTTAGATCCAATTATTAGTGAATTGTTTTATGCATGAGTGTGTTATTTTGAGATTATTGATTGATTTTGGTTTCTCTTCTTTTGTAGGAGCTGTAATTACATCCTGCAATCCCCACGTCTCCACACACATTCTCTGTTGGATTTACAAGACCTGCAGTTATGATGAATGAATGAAAATAGCTGTTCTTTTGATAATAAATTATGAGAGTCTCAAACTAAAACAGCCTCCTCTTGTTTGTCTGAAGAGCTGTCTGTTTAGCAAGGGTTAAGCTTATCATTGGGCACACTGAGTGTATCACTGTTCATTTATCAGATCAGTTTTGCTTGTGTGCAAGTAGTTGATTTTAGAGGACGGTCAGTAGAGACAAACTATTACAGGTTTACATTCTGGTAGTTCTGTGGATACATCTGATTTATCAATATTAATGCTCTTTGTAAGTTCATATTTTGTGGTATTCATCAGGTACATCCATGTAAATGTATGTTAATTATTGTGATATGAAAAAAAAACTGCAATGTAATGTATTGATAGTGCACTTAATGTGTATAGCGTACACCCAAATCGCTTCACAATCATGAAGGGGGTCTCTCCACACCACCCTCAGTGTATAGCATCCACTTGGAATATGCGATGGCAGCCACAGGACAATGACACCAGTGCTACATACCAGTTATTGGTGGAGTGGAGAGACGGTGATAGAACCAATTCAGGGGATGATTGGGAGGACATGATGAAGGAAATTTTGGTCAGGACACTGGGGTAACACCCCTACTCTTTACAAGAAAAGCCATGGGATTTTTAATGACCACAGAGAGTCAGGACCTCTGTTTAACACCTCATCCGAAAGATGGCACCAACTGACAATATAGTGTCCTCTTTACTATACTGGAGCATTAGGACTCACACAGACTGCAGGTTAAGCGCTCCCCGCTAGACTCACTAACACCACTTCTAACAGCAACCTAGTTTTCCCATGTGGTCTATCATCCAGGTACTGTCCAGGCTCAGCCCTGCTTAGCTTGAGTGAGAACCCCGTCTTGTGCTGCTGGTTGACATGGCTTTGGCTAGTTAAATATATTGAGTTTATTCAGCTATTTACAGTGTTTTTTTATTGTAAATGTTAGTTCTGGGGCCACTTGAATAAACTTAGTCTTCTACGGTAAGACTTTATTCAAAAGGATTCATATTAGACCAATCTACCTTGTTGATGCTAAAAAGCTTTATGTACTGAAGGAAAAGACTAACACTAATTCAAGCAGTTTTTGTAACCAGCATTCATTCAGAAATGACAGCTTGTCTCCGAAAAAAAAACGGCCTTTTCAAAAGTTTAGCATGAAAACATGATATTTATGACAAAGTTATAAGAGGTATACACTAGTCTAATGCAAAAACATCAAAGTAATTCTAGATGGTTGTATTGTAAATTGATCATATTAGAATTATTATTTTAAGCTTTTATTAAAGGATAAGCAAAACAAAGAAGCCTTAATTAAACAATGACAACAAATAACCACACAAATCTGTAAGCCTATATAGTACTATCTCAGAATAAAAGCATTACTTTACACTATATTACTCACACGCTATACATTACTGCAGATATTTCATTATTACAGAACATGCAGAGATAGTTTTGTGTTTAACAATACACTAATCGACCAAAGTTTAAGGTCAGTAAGAATTACATACCATAAAAATGACAATTCGACAAGGATGTTGATAAAAGGTTACATTTTTAAAACATTTCATGAAAAAGGATCCTGAAAGATCTGTTAGGTAGCATACAAAAACATTAAGCAATTTAAGCACAAATATTAAAGCATCATAACTGTTCAGTAATGAGCAGCCTGAGCAACAGCAAGAATAATTTCTGAAAGATCATGAGACTTTAGACTGGAGCGATGATGCTGAAAATTCTTTGCACAGGAACATATTACGCTTTATATTCAAACATGTATTTGAAATTGCAATAATGTTCAACATCACAGTTTTTACTGTGTTTTTGCAGCCTCTACCACATGAGGAAATATATATATAAACATCTTACAGACCTCAAACTTTTGAGCAGTAGTGTAAGTCCAGCATAACAAGACATTAGAAACATAAGTAAATCATATTTAGACATTTTAGTCTGACCAATATCCTATTTTTGTTTGTGTAATTTGACACTCTCTTTTGGAGGTGATGAATCTTTCACAGTTTGCTATGCACATTGGCTCCAAATAGTATTTAAACATATTTAAAGCATAGTTTTATTAAACTTTTTTCTTCTTTTTCTTTTTTAAGTAAAATATTTTACAAAAATACGTTTTGATATATTGTAAGTCACAGGTGTCAAACTCATTTCTCAGGACTGCAATTTTGCCCAGTTTAACTTCAACTCGAATTAAACACATCTGATCAAACTGAGTCCTTCAGGCTTGCTTGAAACATGCAGGCAAGTGTGTTGAATCAGGGTTGGAACTTAATTCTGAGTTTGACACCCCTGTTGTAAATAATACACACTTGAAAAACTCATCAAAGTCAAGATGACCCTTGCTTTCTCACATCATATCTAAAGCAATGTAATTATTACATTGGTTTGAAGGGTTTACTTAAAGTCGCCATGAAATAGAAGCTAAGATTGTCCTCATTTCCATATCGTAACGTACATCTAATTGAAACTGTTGTGAAATAAGAAAAAAATGTAAGCCGGTGCATAATTTCATCCGCTGGGAACTGGATCATTGGAAGATGACCATTGCTAACAAAATGAAGGAAGATTGATGAATGAAGGAAAGCAGGGCAGCAAGTAGGTTTCGCTGCAGCCCGAAGACCTCTAAATGGGAGGGATTACACCACAAGTAGGTTGGGTGACCTCGAAATGGGAGGGATTTACGCCACAGGTGGGCTGGGTTTAGGTGGTGTAGGTGGAATAGACATTAATAAAATACATCAGATTACTGTGAGGTTGGGTTTAGAGTCGGGGTAGGTGTAGACGTTCATAAAGCACAATATTGGAATCTATGTCATGTACAAGACATTGAATAAATAAAAACTCCAGTTTTGTAAAGCCCACTTGAAGCTGGCTCCAACCTCCGTTCGACCCCTTCTTGAAATGAGATTAACAGCAGACAGCCACTGATAGCCCCTCCTGAAAGGCCCTCCATGTCACCAGAAATGAAGAAAAGTCAATTCGAGGGAAGGTTATGGTATTTGATAATAGATTATGAGGCCAAGTTCATTTTTACAATATAATGAGCTGCACAGATACATTGTTTATAACAAGCACTAGATATAAACATAAAAATAAGAAGGGCCCATTTTAATTTCATGGCGACTTTAAGCATCTGAATATTTTTGGAGCTCACTCCACACATTCTGATCCACTCCTCCCATGTTTACTAAATCCCACACTCACATCATTCGCTGACCGAAGATTCAGTGACCACTTCAGTCTTAATCTCCACTCGAGTGCTGCGCGCTATTGAAGACTCCTCCTCCATCACCTCCTCTTCTCCTTCATAATCCACATCGGCAGTGGCATCCTGATACTGCTGGTATTCGGACACCAGATCGTTCAGGTTGCTCTCGGCCTCGCTGAACTCCAGCTCGTCCATGCCTTCACCTGTGTACCAATGCAGAAAAGCCTTGCGTCGAAACATCATCGCAAACTGCTCTCCGATGCGCTTGAAAATCTCCTGGATGGCGGTGTTGTTCCCGATGAAGGTGGAGGCCATTTTGAGCCCTCGTGGCGGGATATCGCAAACGGCCACTTTGACGTTATGAGGAATCCAGTCTACGAAATAGTTGCTGTTTTTCTGCTGAATGGCGAGCATTTGTTCGTCGACCTCTTTGGTGGACATCCGACCACGGAAAATACCTGCAACGGTTAAATATCGTCCTCGGCGGGGATCGCATGCGGTCATCATGTTACGGGCATCGAACATCTGCTGGGTGAGTTCGGGCACCGTTAGGGCTCGGTATTGTTGGCTACCACGTGCTGTCAGAGGAGCGAAACCAGGCATGAAGAAATGAAGACGTGGGAAGGGCACCATATTGACAGCTAACTTCCGAAGGTCAGCGTTTAGTTGGCCTGGGAAGCGGAGGGAGGTCGTGACCCCGCTCATGGTGAGAGACACGAGGTGGTTGAGATCTCCGTAAGTTGGTGTTGTGAGCTTTAGAGTGCGAAAGCAAATATCGTACAGCGCTTCGTTATCGATACAATACGTCTCATCTGTGTTCTCGATCAGTTGGTGAATGGATAGGGTCGCGTTATACGGCTCTACTACTGTATCGGACACTTTCGGCGAGGGCATTACACTAAAGCTATTCATAATGCGGTCGGGATATTCTTCTCGGATCTTATTGATAATCAGGGTACCCATTCCTGAACCGGTGCCGCCACCTAATGAGTGGACGAACTGGAAGCCTTGCATGCAGTCACAGCTCTCGGCTTCATTCCGGACGCGATCCACAACCTGCTCCACAAGCTCTGCGCCCTCGGTATAGTGACCTTTGGCCCAGTTATTGCCAGCTCCAGAATTGCCTTTACATTTGTAGAAAGAAAACAGCATCAGGAATGATGTTTCGGCATATGAGTGCCATGTGAGAAATGTTCCTGGATCAACTCTTCTAACAGCCATATTGAGTTTTAGGGTTAGTCTTATGTCGAGTTCAGTCTGCACGATAGAAGTCGCGTCACAGATGTTTTCACTCTACATGACTATCTGGGGTAGCATTCCGTCTGTGCTGTGTTTACACTGCAAGATGGATCGGCGACTGGGGGTTTCACAATAAGGCCCCGTTTACACTAGTGCGTTTTCGTTTTAAAACGCATAAGTTTTGCTACGGTGACGCCATCCGTCCACACTTCGCTGGAGTTTTTAAGCTGTGAAAACGGAGCGTTCTGGAATCGCTGGAGAGGCCGTTTTCATTCTAAAACGCTGCAGCTGCGTCTCTGTGTGGATGGAGGGAAACGGATACCTTTGAAAACGGAGGCGTGGCTGCTGAGATTGGCTACGTGATTGAGGCTTAGGGTCAATGCGTATCCTTCCCTTATTCGTCAAGCGCACGTGGCTATAACGTCACTGGCAGACGGCAGACCAGCCTTCACTGTAAACACTGTATTTTTGATAGCCATGAATGCTTTATACTCATTTGTTACTTTAAGTAACAGTTTGACCTCGTCGTCTGTCCACAAAAAGACCTCTCTTGCTTTCTTTGCCATCGCGTTCATCGTTCAACCAGCGTTTGTTGACTAACAATAACCAAATGCCGAGCGAGACGCATGCTTCCTGTTTATACTTGAACGCGCATGCCCAGAGTGCGCGAATGGTCACGTGATATACGTTACTGGTGGAGTAGTGAAGACGGATATCTGTTGAGACGCTGGGTGAAAACGATAGTGTGGACGCGGATCATTTTCATGCTAAAACGCCGTTTTAAAACTAAAACGCACTAGTGTAAACGGGGCCTAAATTACTTGTTGTGGCACTGCTCGGATGACACGTCAAACAAACACGGGTGCTCCTGCCAAATCTCCACTAGTTTTCCTCCATTTCTTGGGTCCAAATAAACTGAAAATGAGCCCTTTTAACTTTTCCCCCATTCTACTGCTGGCCTGCAGATACCCATACTAGTGGATGCTGCTCTCTCATTAGCTGTAGGTGATCGCTGATGTTATTTTCAATAGGAACACATTTCACATGGCAGGATTTTGAATCACCAACACCTCCAAATATTTAGCAAGCCAAATATCAGAGGGGTATCAGCGACTCATCAGCGATTCTCTCAAAACATGTCATCTAGTCAAGATCGGGGCTAAAATCATGCAGTCTGAACTCGACATGAAATGAGTAGTTCAGACCATTGTAGGTGTAGATGACTTTTTTCTTCAGTAGAATGCTGAAGAAGGATTTTAGCTGAAACTGTGGTACTTGATGATTCATAAAATGTAAGTAAACAGTAACCTGCAATTTGATATATCAAATAACCCAGGTTTCTGGTGATGTTTTTACTTTATTACCCTCAACAAACATCTCTTAACATATTCATGGCAGTCTAGAGTCACATCACATATAACTACAGTGTATTGTCAGGAGCCACAGGGATTACTTTTCACAGATTAACTAATATTTGGACAATCATGGTAGTGGTTGACTTGCATTATGAATCATGATAGACCATGTCTTCAGCTTTACTGTTCTACTTGATGGAGCAAATTTACATCCAATTTTTATTTTGAACTAAGCCTCCCCCTTTTTAGCTGCTGAAAAGAATGTACTGTATGTTTAATTAGTAATGCTGGGTTGTGTTATCCAGTGTTGGGCCAAATATAGACAAACCCAACATTGGGTTAATTGTTTTACATTACATTTAAATTACATTACATTCAGAATAGATTTTAAAGTATTACTACTTGTCAATAAATCACTAAATGGACTGGGACCTCAATACATTACAGATATGCTCGCTGAATACAGACCTAACAGATCACTCAGATCATTAGGATCAAGTAAATTAGAAACTCCAAGAGTTCAGTCAAAGCAGGGTGAATCGACCTTCAGCTACTGCGCATCCGGCTGCTGGAATCAGCTGCCAGAAATGATCAGATGTGCTCCAACATTAGGCACACTCAAATCAAGACTTAAAACACATCTGTTTAGCTGTGCCTTTACTGAATAAGCACTGTGCTACGTCTGACAGATCACACTATTGTGTCTTTCTTTTCTTTTTCATTCATTTAAAACCTGTTTTATCTCTGTTTTATCTATTTATTTTTTAATAATTTTTATTATCTGTTGTTTTAATTTTTTTTACTTGTTTCTTTTATTTCTGTTATGTAAATCTCTTTGAATTAGCATTGTCTATTAAATGTGCTATATATTGTACATGTAGATAAACTTGTCTTGCCTTACATTTTTTAACCAACAGTCCATTTTGACCTAGTATTAGGTTAAAACAACCCAGCATCTTTTTAGAATGTATATATACGCATATAACTATATATGTATATAGTTTTTATAGAATAAGAGAATAAAGAAAGCTTCCATCATCAGGTCACATGGTCTTTAAATGTTGTTGATTTTTAGCTCACCATGTATAAAATTATCAGGTCTGAAGAGTTGGCCGATTTGACTGCCCCTCACGCTGTCCATAGTGCCCGGCTCCAGGTCCACCAACAGCGCTCTTGGAACATATTTTCCACCTGGCAAACAATGTAGCATCTCAGTTTAGATTTAAATTAAGATACGATTGTAAAACTAACCCAAAGTACAGCACAAGGCTAAACACAAATATTCAAGATGCATAATATCTAACATTTATTTATGGCATTTCTTTTTACACTAATGAACTGCAATAAATAAGTATTTTCATCAGACAATACACAGCAGGGAAATCAAGTATTGAACATGTCATGATTTTTCCTGGGAATAGTATTTCTAATGGAGCTGTTGACATGGAATTGGACCAGATTTTGGTAAAAACCCAAACAATACAAACATAAAAATAAAACAAAACAAAAAATTCTGTAAAGTGAGTTATGTGTAATAAAAACGAAATGACACAAGGAGAAAGTCCTGAATGACTAAAATGTTTTTAATACTTTATATCAAAGGCTTTTTTGGTGATGGCAGCTTGAAGACGCCTCTCATATGGAGAATGAAGTCACATGCATTGCTCAGGTGTGAGTTTTTAACAGCCTTCAACAGAGTGTAAACATCTAGATGGTCCTGTGGGTCTCGTCTATCAAATCTGATCTTTATTTTGTATTTTCTATTAGATTCAAGTCAGGTGATTGGCTGGGCCATTCTACAGCTTGATTTTCTTTCTCTGAAAGCATTTGAGAGTTTTCTTGGCTGTGTTTTTGATCATTGTCTTGCTGAAATGTTTCATCTTCATCCTCCTGCTAATGTAGATGTGGGACTGAAGCAGCTAATATTAATTTACAATGACGAAGGGCAGAGAGTTGCTGAAGAACTTCTGAGAGATTTCAGCTGCTGTCTGGGCTTTCACTGCCTTTCTACACCTCCCTTTCTTCATGTGTTCAATACTTTTTCCCTGCGCCATTTCATTTTATTATGCATAACTTAATTTGTAAACTAAATAGATTTGTTTTCTTTGCATATATGGATTTCACTGATTGTTACCAACATCCGGGGAAAATTTCAAGTCAACGGCACCTTTAGAAATATATTTTCTGAGAAAAATGGTGATGTGTTCAATACTTACTTTCCCCGCTGTATATACAAAACACATAGTACATACTGTATACAGTATATAAGAAATCATTAATCTAAAGTGTCGGTCTGCATACCGTGTGCTTCATTGAAGTAAACATTAACTCTCTCCAGCTGAAGGTCCATGTCGCCCTCATATGCTCCCACTCTGTTAATGCCATGTTCATCACTGATCACCTCCCAGAACTGCAAACACACAGAAACACTTTTGGAAAAATGTCTGCATATTTTCACCCATTTATTATTACTGAATGAAACCTTGGATGACAAAAATAGTCATTTTAAACACTATAACTGCTCTCTCTGTTGAGAGTTGCACTTATTCTTCCAGAATCTGTTTAACCACAATCCTACATGAAACTCACAGCCTGTTGAGCTCATTTCCATGATAAAGTAGGCCCACCCCATCAGAGGAGCCTCTGCTCTTATCTTTACAGTAAACCACACTGGGGTGAACACCCTATGACTGCACGTATCATCAAATTTAAATATATATCAATATTAAATACACATTTTATACATCAAATAGTGAATAAAAGAAGGTTTTTGATATATGAAACCATTTCAGTGTTTACCCACAAGCAGAAAGCTGTTCAAAATGACTACAGAAATTACAATAATAATAAATTAATAACATTTTATATAAACACATAACCAACTGAATAAAAAAATACAAATAAATACTTCCTTTAAATAACTGCATGCCATGTTTTTTCTTAATCTAGCATCAGATGTGTGTTTTGAAACAAGTCGAGGGTGAGATGGTCTGTTTGTAACACTAATTAACTAAAACACATTTAAAAACACACCAAAGGTTTTGAGTCATCTCACCTTTGAGCCGATCTGATTCCCACACTGTCCAATCTGTAGATGAACAATCTCGCGCATAATGGCTAATTTGGCTTGCTGAATGAGCAGGAATAGCCTTAACCGTGAGTCCGAAGTGCCCACTGTATGTGTAATACCAGTGATGACATCATCAGGAGGGAGTCACCCAAACGCCACATAACGAACACTGAACTAGCAAACTAGTAGAAGAGCTTATTGCATTTTAGTGAAGAACAGATAGTGTGTTGTCAACAACTAATACATCACAAAGAGCCAAACCAATGATGTTGATGAATGATTTAGAGAGAGTTTACATATATATATTATAAAATGTCAAGTGTGGGATGTAAAGTCATCATGTGCTTCGATCAGTCGCTGTCTCTCTGGTGTTCATGATAAGACTCTTGCAGGCCGTATCTGTCGTAATGCAGTGACACAGGCCGTCAGAAAGACAGACAGGCCGCATGCTCATTGTCCGAGTGTTTCCTGCAACAGTTTGTTCAGCTGACATTTCTGTAAGGCAGGGGTGGGATATTCATTTTCAAAAGGGGCTAGATTAGAAGATGGGGTGGTTTTATAGGGCTGGACCAATACAGTTATCTCAGTTCTGCCTAAAATATTGTATATTTTCGATGTAAATGAAACTTTATAATGAGAATGTGGAGTACACAATTATGCTACTATTTAATAAACATTTATAACAATTGTTTGTAAGTTATTTATGACATTTGGTGTAAACAGCAAAGTTTACGGTGACTTTATATATCAGACCTAGCATTGCAAGACCCCGTTTTCATTTAAATTTATATTAATCAATTACTTCACAGACAGTTTACCCAAAAAATAAAATTTAATGATTATTTATTCATCCTCAAGTGGTTAAAAACCATCAATTTTCCTTCTTTGTTAATCACAAAAGAAGATATTTTGAAGATGGCAGAATTTTGCTTTTTTTGGTGAACTATCCCTTTACGGGAATATGGAAGTCAATGGTTACAGGTTTCATTTTTGGGTAAACTATCTGTTTAAAAGGAAGACTATTTACTCTCTCAAGTGGTTAGAAACCTTCAAGTTTGTTTCTTCTGTTAAACACAAAAAAAGATATTTTGAAGAAAGCTGAAAACCAGTAACCAATAACCATTGACTTTTATCTCTAATGATCTCTTTAAAAGGATAGTTCACCCAAAAATATAAATTTACTCATTAATTAGTCACCCTCAAATGGTTCCAACTTGTATGAGTTTCTTCTGTTGGAAGCAAATTCAAACAAACAAACAAAAAAAGATCTATTGAGAAATGCTGTAAACCTGTAACCATTGACTTTCAAAGTAGGAAAAACAAATATGGAAGTCAATGGTTACATGTTTTCAGCATTCTTCAAAATATCTTATTTTGTTTTTTAAAAGAAAAAAAGAAACTCATAAAGGTTTGAAACATGCAAAAGGTGAATAACCCATGATAGAATTTTCATTTTTGGGTGAACTATCTGTTCTGTGAACTATCAAAAATGAAATTCAATGACTATTTACTCACCGGCAAGTGGTTAAAAACCTTCGAGTTTCTTTCTTCTGTTAAGCACAAAAGAAGATATTTTGAAGAAAGCTGAAAACCTGTAACCATTGACTTCCATAGTGCAAAAAAATAATATTATCCAAGTCAATGGTTACAGGTTTCCAACATTTTTCTAAATATCTTATTTTACGTTTAAAAGAAAAAAAACTCATAAAGGTTTTTTTTAAAACAAGCAAAAGGTAAATAAATGATGGCAGAATTTTCATCTTTGGGTGAAATCTGTTTAAAAGATTTTAATTTAATTACTATTTACTCACTGTTAAACACAAAAGAAGATATTCTGAAGAAAGCTGTAAACTTGTAACCATTGACTTCCATGGTGTGACAAACTAATATTATGGAAGACAATCGTTACAGGTTTCCAACATTTTTCAAAGTATCTTCTTAGAAGAAAGAAGCTGTAAGGTTTTAAATCGCTTGAGGGGGAATAAATGATTGCAGAAAATTCATTTTTGGTGAACTATGCCTTTACAGGAATATGGAAGTCAATGGTTACAGGTTTTCAGATTTTTTTTTTTTACCAAAATTTGTGTTTAAAAGAAAAAAGAAACTGGTGAGAAAGAAAGATGAGTAAATGATGACAGAATGGTTATTTTTGGGAGAACTATCCCTTTAACATGGGGTCTCACATGTATATGCAAACATATTTTACCAACAGATGCCACTTGAACATTTTTCAAAATATCTTCTTTTTTGTTCAACAGAAGAAAGAAGCTCTCAGTTTTTTGGTGGACTATCCATTTACAGGAATATGTCAATGGTTACAGGTTTTCAGCATTCTTCAAAATATCTTATTTTGTGTTTAAAAGAAAAAGAAAATTGAGTAATATTTAAAAAAAATGTGTTATCTGTTTAAAAGGATAGTTCTCCTAAAAATAAAAAATACTAAAAATACTCACTAATTACTCACCCTTCAAACTTGTATGAGTTTCTTTCTTCTGTTGAAAAGAAATGAAGCTATCTTGAATAATGCTGAAATCCTGTAACCATTGAGTTCCACAGTAGGAAAAACAGATACAATGGAAGTCAATGGTTACAGGTTTTCAGCCTTCTTCAAACTATCTTATTTTGTGTTTAAAAGAAACTAGGAAACGTATAAAGGTTTGAACCATGTAAAAGGTGAGTAAACGATAACATGTTTATTTTTGGGTGAACTATCCCTTTAACATGGGGGTCACACACCTACAGTATATGCAGATTTACATTTTACCAACAGATGCCACTGTTGTGCTCAAAGCAGCTTTCACAAGAACTCTTCGTTTTCTCCTAACTTATAATTTAGGCTCAGTCAATAATTTCTTATCATTCATAATAGCTTCTTGACCGTCAGCTTCCAAAGAACCATAAATAAAATAAGTTAAGATAATCCACAAGAAGTGAGTTGTTAGAAAGACCCTGAAGTTAAGGGGAAGTGTGAAGTGCCGGCGCTGTTGTAGATAATGTCAATGCATGAGGCATCTTGGAGGACAGATTAAGAACAGAAGGCAAGCTATTGTGCAAGTTATTCAACCTTCCAAGAAACAGGAGAGCGGTCGTATATTTAGCAAAGTGCTGTGGTGTTTGTACAAAGTGTGTCAGATCTGTAGTTACAATGAGGTCTTTCATAATTCTGACTCATTTTATTAACAGAAATCAAACAGAGCTGCAAGAGGAGGAATTAGAGAAAGCCAAAGATACAGAGCAAAAGAATCTACTTCACTTTTATTTAGTTTGGTTTAGTTTTAGATTTTCTGAATGTTTTTCAAAGAAGTCTTAATGGTCACCAAAACTGCACTTATTTAATCCAGAAAACAATAAAAGCATTTACATTTTTTGAAAATGTTAATTAAATTTAAAACAACTGTTTTCTATGTATATATACACTCACTGGCCACTTTATTAGGTATACTATACTAGTACCTTTTGCCTTCAGAACTGCCTTAATCCTTTGTGGCATATATTCAACAAGGTACTGGAAATATTCCAGATTTTGGTCCATATTGACATGATAGTATCACACAGTTGCTGCAGATTTGTGGGCTGCACATCCATGATGCGAATCTCCCGTTCTACCACATCCAAAAGGTGCTCTATTGGATTGAGTTCTGGTGACTGGGGAGGCCATTTGAGGACAGTGAACTCATTGTCATATTCAAGAAACCAGTCTGAGATGATTCGTGCTTTATGACATGGCGCATTATCCTGCTGGAAGTAGCCATCAGAAGATGGATACACTGTGGTCATAAAGGGATGGACATGGTCAGCAACAATACTCAGGTAGGCTGTGGCGTTGACACGATGCTCAATTGGTACTAATGGGCCCAAAGTGTGCTGAGAAAATATCCCCAACACCATTACATCACCACCACCAGCCTGAACCATTGATACAAGGCAGGATGGGTTCATGCTTTCATATTGTTGAAGCGAAATTCTGACCCTACCGTCCGACAGTCGCAGCAGAAATTGAGACTCATCAGACCAGGCAACATTTTTCCAATCTTCTATAGTCCAATTTTGGTGAGCCTGTGTGAATTGTAGCCTCAGTTTCCTGTTCTTAACTGACAAAAGTGGCACCTGGTTTGGTCTTCTGCTGCTGTAGCCCATACGCCTCAAGGTTTGACGTGTTGTGCGTTCCGAGATGCTCTTCTGCAGACCTTGGTTGTAACGAGTGTTTTTTTTTTGAGTTACTGTTGCTTTTCTATCAGCTGGAACCAGTCTGGCCATTCTCCTCTGACTTCAAGGCATTTGCGCCCACAGAACTGCCGCTCATTGGATATTTTCTCTTTTCTATTTTCTCTCAGTAGATCAGCAGTTTCTGAAATACTCAGACCAGCCCGTCTGGCATCAACAATCATGCATCAGTCACTTAAATCACATTTCTTCCCCATTCTGATGCTCAGTTTGAACTGCAGCAGATCGTCTAGATTGTCTACATGTTTAAATGCATTGAGTTGCTGTCATGTGATTGGCTGATTAGAAATTTGCAGTTGGACAATATAATGTACCCAATAAAGTGGCCGGTGAGTGTGATAAATGATCATTTGTGTGGTAAATGCTGATCTTTAGCATTATTACTCCACTCAGAAATAATTGTAATATGATTATTTGGTGATCCGTTATCATTCAAAAGCATCATTTAGAGAAATGAACAAATGATTTCTTTATTTATAAAGGACATTTATAATGCCACAAAAGATTTTATTCATCAAAGAAACTTGAAATGTATTACGGTTTTCACTATAACATGAAGCAAAACAAAATTTCACCAATAAATGCAAAAAACTTGGCACCATTAAACCTATTAAATTTAGAACATGACACAAGCTAGAAAAATACATTATGCACAACTTTAACCTTGTGTCCTGTCAACACATGTGGCTTATGTGATTTAAGATACTTTCGTAACATTTTAAATAAATCCTATCAAATATTTTGCATAATAAGAATATAAAAATCCTTTTTATAAAAAATTTGACATTTTTAGCATCACATTTGATCAATTCTCAGCAAGAATAATTTCTTTAGAAACATTTAGTTTATTTGAAAGCTTATTGTATATCTTCAATTAATTTGTCAGTCGTGTACATCCAGGTTTATGTGCAATAGCGCCATCTACCGGGGCTTATAATTACTCAACTTTTGTGAGTTTTAATGCATCCTGTAGTTTCAAAAGCTAGAACAGCTCATGTTAAACTTATTTTAGTACAATCCGAGTTTCGGCAGAATTAATGGAGGTAAACTGAAAACATTTTACAGATCTTTTAAGATCAAGTTAAGAAAACGTAAAAGATAATGAATCATTTGAATATAACAAGACATGAAGAGCACACAGTTGGCTTTAATTCAGCAATTCAGTGCTGTAAAATACAACATCATGCTGACCTACACCATTTTAAAATTAGTTTACAAAAAATCATAAGCAAAAAAGGAACAGAAGACTGGAAATATTTGACTTTTAATCACACAGACACGTTTTTTTCTTTCTCTCTCTCTTGGTTTATATTATATCTGTGTACACTAACAAAATGCTGGGTGGGTGTGATCCTACACTGGGTCAAATAGAGACAAACCCTGGACAAACCCAACCATTGGGTTTATTTTAAATTTTGTTTCACATAAAAAAGATTGGGTTTTTACTATTTAACCCAACATTGGGTTCTGACAACCCATCATTTATTTATTTATTTATTTAGACATGGATATCAAAATTACACTGGACAACCAAATGCATTTGTTTAAGTGTTTAAAAGTGTTTGAGCGGCAACAGCAAAGGCGGCATGATCAACAAACTAATAGAATATTTGTGTAAACACTGTTTTTAACCACTTTTTAAGTGCACAACTAAAATCATTTATATTACTTCCTAATTTTAGACTAACAGGTAAATCATTCCTTAATTTGGTGTCCTTAACAGAGAAAACAAATTGACCGAAATATGTCTTACATTTTGGAACGAGACAGTCACCATTAGCAGTTGCTCGTGTGACTCTGTGAGAGGTTTAATGCTTACTGATTAGATCTGAAAACAGCACTGGAACATGATTATTTAAACATTAAAAAAACAACTTAAGATAATTAAATTTAATAAAACTATCAGAACTAAAAAGGTTATGTTTACATAAAACCTCACAATGATGCCATCGCATATAGACTTTCAGTCCAGAATTTTAATTGCTTGTTTATATATATCGAATCAATAGACTTCAGTGTGGTTAAAGAGGCTTGTGACCATGATGTAACGCAATATGACTAGTGTGAGAATACCATTGCATGTATATTTTGCACTTTGATATGTTAAAACTCTTTGAATAAAACAAAAATAAAACGATTTTTAGTATATATGTATCTCATTTCTATCTCATCATCGCCTTACAACAAGAAGGTCGCTGGTTCGAGCTTTGGCCCGTGTTGGCGTGGGTCCTCCGGGTGCTCCAGTTTTCATGCGCTATAGGTGCGCTATTGGGTAAGCTAAATTGTCTGTAGTGTGTGTGTGAATGAGTGTGTATGGATGTTTCCCAGTACTGGGTTGCAGCTAGAAAGGCATCCGCTGTGTAAAACATATGCTGGAGAAGTTGGCGGTTCATTCCACTGTGGCGAGCTCAGATTAATAAAGGGACTAAGGCGAAAAAGAATAGATGAATCTGTACAATAATAACTAACACAATAAAATTGTTTAAAAGAAGTGAGGGCAGGATTTCAATCCAATAAATTTGTTTAGCATCAACTAAAAATATAGATGTTTACACAATTAAATGCAATTGAGTTGGTCCAACATGATTTTATCAAATAAAAGTTTAATTACATTTGTGATTTTATTTAACTTAAACTCAGAGGTCTGAAAATATCAGGTATGTCTATTATGTGTCATACATTTTGAAGTCTCCTAATTTTATTTGAAGTTATCCTAAATGAAGCCATTTTAAGCATATTTCATGAGTTACACATACAGTTGATTGAGACTGATCTCAGAACTCATTTTAGGACAGTTATTGCTCAATTAGCAAAGCAACTGCAATGCGAACACCCAAAGCATGAGTGCTTCTGCAAGGCGGTAACCTCAAAACATTATATGAAAATCTAAATCTTCAAACTAAAGTAAATATTAAACTCTAACAAGTCTTTCTATTAATGTAAATCATCTAAGATTACTTTTATTGTCACTATTTTAATTTGCTTAATTCAATCCCACGCAAAAAATGCTGGGAACTACAAATCCCTTAACCAGATAGTTGGACTAACACAATTCCGTCATGTTGCCCCAACACAAAACAATTAAGTTAAATTAATGGTTTACAAATTTAAGTGAACTAAACGTAAAACAAATTAATTAGCCAAAGAAATTACAAGAATTGTGTTGTTTCAGCTCATTTTATACAGGTAATTTGAACAAGCAGCAGTAATCTTTTTTTTTTGAGTGTACAACTCATTATAACAACATTAAAACAAATTAATAACCAAACTATGCATAGATAAAAGGAATAAAAGGCTCGCAAAACTGTAAAATCGTGATTGCAGTTTCTCCACGTGACGTCACAGAGTGACCTTTTTTATTCAATGAACAACAACATTATACAACAGCATGAATAACAGCCAATATAACATTACCGCCAGGGGGATATGGCTGAAATAAACACTTCGTTTCATACAGTAGGCTACGTTTGAGTTCAACGCGTACATTTGTATAGTAGCCTCACATAAAGTCTGGTTTTTGAATATTATTTATAAAGTATGTGTCTAATTCAATATCAATTATTACAGATTTAATACATTTAAATACTTTTTTTTAAAATGTCCCTTAAAGTAAAATTTGTGAAGCCACAAATATTTAAGCAACGTCACGGAGTGACCTCCCCCTGCTGCTCGTGAAAATTTAACGCCGTGCAAAAAAAGTTACAGCAGAAAACTGATCTCCGGTCAGCGGCGGGAGCGAGCGAGAAGCGGACGAGGAGGGACTTGGAGCGGCGTCTAGAAATAGTAGAGCAAGAATAACAAACAGTGAAAAGTGCGCTATGTGTGTCAGGTCAAAGTTCACTCCTGTCAATATCACAACCTGAGGGGGAAAAGCCGATGCGGCTAAACGACACCTTTGGGAAGCCTGAGCGGTAATGCTGTAAGGGATAGCGAGCCTTTCTCTCCACCTGACCTGGATAACCATCATCATCATCACCATCTTCATCATCATCATGGTGTTCTTATCCTTCAAGACTTTCCTATACGGATGTTAAACAGCAGCATTGGTCATGGGGATGTGCCACAGCTTCAGATCTAGGTTATCAGAATCGGCGATCACGTACACGGGCGGCCGGAGCGGAGCGGGCGCGGGGATCGATGCGGAGTCGGGCGGCCACCCGGACAGCTGTGACCCGCAGCTCAGAGAGCGGCGGCGGGCGGAGGAGCGCGCGCGGGTCAAGGCGGAGAACAAGCGGAGCAGAAACATTGACAAGAGCCTGAAGGCGGAGAAGAGAGAGTACAAGCAGACGCACAGGCTGCTCTTATTAGGTAAGAAAGGAGATTCTGGGATTCTGGTGGTGCGACCATACTTTAGTTTGCAGACGAGCTGATATGAAGTTTGTGACAGAGTACTTAAATCATAAATTGTGTTAACCATAGTTTCCACCTAATTAATATACTAGTTTTTAAGCATATGGGGTAATAGTCTACTCATGGTAAGAATAAAGTTCTAAAATCGTTTGTTTTATTATTATTGTGGTTATTTTGGCCTGTACTGTACCTCTTCTGAGATCTCGAATGTACTGCGGTATGTGCAACAGTTAAAATATATATATATATAGTACAGTTGGGGGTCACGGTGGCGTAGTGGGTAGCACGATCGCCTCACAGCAAGAAGTTCGCTGGTTCGAGCCTCGGCTAAGTCAGTTAGCATTTTTTGTGTGGAGTTTGCTTGTGGTTTCCTCCTGGTGCTCCGGTTTCCCCCACAAGTCCAAAGACATGTGGTACAGGTGAATTGGGGAGGCTAAGTTGTCCGTAGTGAAGGAGTGTGTATGGATGTTTCCCAGAGATGGGTTGAAGCTGGAAAGGCATCCGCTGTGTAAAACAAATGCTGGATAAGTTGGCGGTTCATTCCGCTGTGGTGACCCCAGATTAATAAAGGGACTTAATAAAGGGACCAAGCCGAAAAGAAAACTAATGAAAGAATGAAATTGTCCGTAGTGTATGTGTGTGAATGAGTGTCTGGATGTTTCCCAGAGATGGGTTGCAGCTGGAAGGGCATCCGCTGCGTAAAACATATGCTTGATAAGTTGGCGGTTCATTCTGCTGTGGCAACCCCAGATTAATAAAGGGAATGAGCCGAAAAGAAATAATATATTACAATTGTAAAATGTTATTTTGCATTTATTTTTAAGTATAAAACAAATATCTAAAACCTTTGACGTAAAATGGTATAAAAAATGTTGGACAACATATTTTGAGGCTTTTTTAGGCAAGAATGCAGTTGTTTAGTTAGTGCTTTAAAATATCTATAATTTCGGAGATACAACGAATCGGCATCCATCAGCCTATCATTGAGCAGAACGAAGACGGTTGATGTTGTCCATCCACAAGATGGCGACAGAGACCGCATAATAATACTTCAGTATTTTCAAACTACAGCTGATCAAAACATTATAAAATTGGTGTGTGACATTCTAAGTCGATATCTCTCTATTGTATGTTGTAGTGCTGTATTTATACAATAATATTTTAGTGTATTGAGTGTGAAATGGGACTCACATATCAGGAAGCTATGTATTTCGTGTTGGCCACTCTTTGTATAACCCTGAGTTACTTTTTAATTGTCCATCTGTTTCTAATGTGTCTCCTGTTTACTGCAGACTAGTTCAGTAAACAGAAAGAAAGAAGAAATGCCCGCATGTGTTTATCGTTTTTCCTTATCGCAAACACAACAGTAATCTGGTAGTGTTTGTGTTGCTTTGGCTCTTTCATGGTTTATTATTATGATCTCCTAATTGCAACAGAGAAGTACTGGGAAATCTCTGTAGACTGATGGCGTTTCATGCCGTTCAGCCTTATAATCTTAAAATTGAGCAAAACCACCTGTTTTGTCATCACTTTAGACATTACGCTAGAGAATAATTCAAACACTAGCTCTAAAGTGATGTTGGTGAATTAGTAACAGTTTCTGCTAATCTGTTTCAGTTGCAGATGTGAATGAATGGCAGAAGACAGTAGTTCCTCATACAAAAGGGTTTTTAGACTTTCGTGTTTGATTTTCTTTTTTATATTCACAATTATGCCGTCAAACTGTTGTATAAACACAATATCACACTCATAGCAGTGCGATATGGCTGTATATCGTCACTGGTGGGACACTAATGCACTCAGCCTGTAGCCTCAAGCCAACGCACTCCTCCCACCAGTGGCGATATATAGCCATATCGCACTGCTACTCATGTGATATTACTCATAGATAATGCAGAAAAAAGCATTTACAGTAATACAGTTGCAGTGCATTCTAAGACAGGCAAAGGTACAGTATAGGCAATAAGGCAAGAAGCTGCATTGATTCTTCATAATATCCTGGTCCTGCTTCTCTAGGATAGTTATGTAATTTATATGGGTGGAGTCAACTCAACTTCAGTTACTTGCTGTCCCACTCCTAAAGTGTCCTGGTATCTTTTTATGAAGGGATGATCAAATGACCTGCTAGTATCCATACTATCTGGCCTGTTTAGTATACAATAGTGATTATAGTTTACAAATCACATGATACTGATAAACACTTAAGATATTTAGATTGCATCCATGCTTTTCAGAAAATTCTGGCATCATTTGTGGTGTCTCTCTTTAATTGTTACGTAGTAAGAAAGTATGTGAAAAGTTGTTACCCATTCTCTTATTCAGAGGTTAATTTGAGTTTAATAAACATATTCACGTAAATCTGAGTCTATATTTAGGTTTCAGGCTTGTACCCCGTCCATGGAAAGTACTGTATAAAGTTGTTTTGTGGTATTTTGGTGGAAACTATGGTCACTCAGATTTGTGGCCGGTTACTGAAAAACACACATGAATGACTACTGTTCTGAGTTTGTCAGCTAAATATATATTACGCCAAAAGAGCATTTAAAGCAACTTTGATGCTTAAACGAAGATTAAATGTTGTTTGTGGGATTGTCATGAATTGTCATAACAGTGAAAACATCTGGTCAAGATCTAATCTGAGGCATGAAAACTGGCCCTACTTGATTTCTCTACAGCAAACACACAAGAAGTAACAAGAAGAACGAGTCTAAAGAAGCTTTCGCAGACATTCAGCTGAGTCTGGTCTAAAATAGTGTGATCTAAAAAGTGAAGTGAAACTGTTGTCTGAAGTACATCTTTATTTTCTGAACTTCAGTGCTATTCTTGTGGCATATGTTTAGTGGCGTTTTCCCCGTCCGTCTACCTCTGCGCTAGTAGCATGGCTTAACTTCCTCTTTAGATAAAAAATCCAAGTGACATGAATTATTTTCTCTAAAGCAAAGTGAGTTGCATCTGAGCCTATCCGACTGCAATACTCTTAAGTGTTTTACAATATTTTCTCTTTCTCTCTTAAACTCTTTCTTGGATTTCCCCTTTGGCCTTTCTTGGAGGTGTAAACAGTGTTAGACCGGCCATGTTTTGATGAAGTAGTATTACACAAGGTCTCATATGCCGCTACCTTTATGAGAGCTGTTCTTCTTTTTATTAACAAGTTACACAAGAAAAGGAGGGCAGCCTGACGACACAAATGAAGAAACTGTTAAGCTCTGTGACCAAAATACTCCAGTCATGCGGGCGCTCGGTTCAAAAACAGATGACACACACATACAAAGCTGATTGTGGCAACCTTAGAATGTAGGAAAATCAACCATCTCTGTGTGTTTCAGTTGATCAGGTCCTGGCCAGTAGCACATGTGTGTGTGTGTGTGTCAAAAAAGGAAGTGTATTAGCAGCAGTTATTTGTTTTTGGGCTATAATAATAATATTAATTTGTCATTTTAAAGCATCGGTTAAATTTTTTTGTGGCTTAACTTGGTCTTCTGACTTTTGACTACGGCCTCTGTTGTTGAAGCGGGATCTCTGTGCTCGCGGTGGTAAGCCCGCAAGTGTAATATCTTACTTTAAGTGATTGCATGGTGTTATTGCTCACTTAAATAGAATCACATCCTCTCATGAAGGATGAAATATTGCATGAAATCAGATGAATGGACTCATAAGGGGTCCACTGTTCATCATGCAACTTAATGCAGGGCATGACAAAAGACATTCAACACATACCACATCCAGTTTTTAATAGAATCAGTGTCTGGTTATACACAGCTAAATTAGGCCGATAGGTTTACAATGAATGCTGAAACGTTATCATCCTGATTGTCATCTAATCATATAATAGTTTTTTTGTTCAGGTCTCTGTGAATTTAGTGTGTAACGTTTTGAGGAAGGCGTGCAGATCCTAATATAACATCAGACGAGGAGAAGGCGACTAATTCCCCAAATTACCTCTTTCCTTGAAAGGGGCTGTTTTATGTAATGTGACATAACACTAATGGGTCATGAGTTAAAAGTTTGACTATATTAAACCTCACTTATTTTTGGGTGACAAAGTAGGTGAAAAAAAAAACCTCTACAGTAGGGAAAGAATATCAGAGATTTATGGGAAAACATTCTGTATTTGTTACTTTTCATTTTGTGGTCATTCATATCATGCATATGCTGGGAATGACTTTCACACATTATAATTAGTCATGTTTAATTCTTTACTATATAGCTATAGACTTTAAAGGAGACGCCAACTAAAATGCTATATTATTTAACAACAGCTTATTTATAAAAAAAAATACATATATTGTTAGGCACATTTAGAAAATAGTCATTAGTTTAAAGTTTAGTTTAAAGTTTAAAGGTCACAATTAAATGTCATTTAAAATCTTTATGCTTTGCTAGTGGTTTTACCCATTATACAACAAATATAATATAATATAATATAATATAATATAATATAATATAATATAATATAATATAATATAATATAATATAATATAATATAATATAATATAGGCGCCACGGTGGCGTAGTGAGTAGCACGTTCGCCTCACAGCAAGAAGGTCGCTGGTTCGATCCCCAGCTGGGCCAGTTGGCATTTCTGTGTGGAGTTTGCATGTTCTCCCTGTGGTTGCGTGGGTTTCCTCCGGGTGCTCCGGTTTCCCCCACAGTCCAAAGATATGCAGTACAGGTGAATTGGGTAAGCTAAATTGACCATAGTGTATGTGAGTGAATGAGAATGTATGGATGTGTTTCCCAGAGATGGGTTGTGGCTGGAAGGGCATCCGCTGCGTAAAACAAATGCTGGATAAGTTGGCGGTTAATTCCGCTGTGGCGACCCCGGATTAATAAAGGGACTAAGCCAAAAAGAAAATGAATAATATAATATAATATAATATAATATAATATAACATAATATAATATAATATAATATAGGAGTTTGCATGTACTCCCCGTGGTTGCGTGGGTTTCCTTCGGGTGCTCCGGTTTCCCCCACAGTCCAAAGATAGGTGGTATAGGTGAATTGGGTAGGCTAAATTGTCTGTAGTGTACGTGTGTGAATGAGAATGTATGGATGTTTCCCAGAGATGGGTTGCAGCTGGAAGGGCATCCGCTGCGTAAAACAAATGCTGGATAAGTTGGCGGATCATTCCGCTGTGGCGACCCCAGATTAATAAAGGGACAAGAAAATGAATGAATAATATAATATAATATAATATAATATAATATAATATAATATAATAT
>CAIGQQ010031496.1:7971833-7984715 GCA_903798035.1 Danio albolineatus
ATAATATAATATAATATAATATAATATAATATAATATAATATAATATAATATAATATAATATAATATAATATAATATAATATAGGGCCCCATGGTGGCACAGTGGGTAGCATGATCACCTCACAGCAAGAAGGTCGCTGATTTGAGCCTCGGCTGGGTCCGTTGGCATTTCTGTGTGGAGTTTGCATGTTCTCCCCGTGGTCGCGTGGGTTTCCTCTGGGTGCTCCGGTTTCCCCCACAGTCCAAAGACATGTATATAGGTGAATTGGGTGAGCTAAATTGTCCGTAGTGCGTGTGTGTGTGTGAATGAGTGTGAATGGATGTTTCCCATTGATGGGTTGCAGCTGGAAGGGCATGTGCTGTGTAAAAACATAAGCTGGATAAGTTGGCGGTTCATTCCGCTGTGGCGACCCCAGATTAATAAAGGAACTAAGCCGAAAATTAATGAATGAATAATATAATATAATATAATATAGGGCGCCACGGTGGCCTAGTGGGTAGCACGATCGCCTTACAGCAAGAAGGTCGCTGGTTCGATCCCCGGCTGGGTCAGTTGGCATTTCCGTGTGGAGTTTGCATGTTCTCCCTGTGGTTGCGTGGGTTTCCTCCGGGTGCTCCGGTTTCCCCCACAGTCCAAAGATATGCGGTACAGGTGAATTGGGTAAGCTAAATTGTCCATAGTGTATGAGTGTGAATGAGTGTGTATGGATGTTTCCCAGAGATGGGTTGTGGCTGGAAGGGCATCCGCTGCGTAAAACAAATGCTGGATAAGTTGGCGGTTCATTCCGCTGTGGCGTCCCCGGATTAATATAGGGACTAAGCTGACAAGAAAATGAATAAATGATGAATAATATAATATAATATAATATAGTTATCAAGGTGGCGCAGTGGTTAGCACTGTCGCCTCACAGCAAGAAGGTCGATGGCATTTCTGTGTGGAGTTTGCATGTTCTCCCTGTGTTCACATGCGTTTCCTCCGTGTGCTCCGGTTTCCCCCACAGTCCAAAGACATAGGCTATAGGTGAATTGAATAAACTAAATTGGCCGTAGTGTATGAATGTGTGTGAATGTGAGAGTGTGCGGGTGTTTCCCAGTACTGGGTTGCGGGTGGAAGGGCATCCACTGCGTACAACATCCGCTGCAATAGTTGGTAGAGACTAAAGCCTAAGAAAATAGAGACTAAGCCTAAGGAAATGAATGAACAAATGAATGTATTTGCATTGCTGTTTAAAAGCTCCACATGACAGAGCAAATGTGGCCACTGAAATAGTGTCAGAGAGATTGGGATGATTTAATATGTTGTGAAAGATCTGTTATAGATAGTAAGCATAACACTGTAAACCAAAAAATACTATAAAACCAATTATAACCAATTATGTTTTCCAGAAATGCTAGATTGTTTAGATTGGGCATTTTTAAATCAAAGGGTTAAAAAAAACAAATGAGACTTCTTATTGTAAAAAAAGAATGTAATATGTAATAGATATTAATGCCTTGTGCTCTCAGAGCAGAGAATACTTGATTGTGTATATTCTGTCCTGAGGATTCTCCTCATTTAGAATCGTTGCATACGTAGTTTTGGCCACAAATGGCCTACTGTTCCTCAAAAATAACACGTCTGCAGGAGAGCGAATATTAGAGAAATGCTGCCACCTTCTGGTGAAAGATCACAGTATAATGTACTCAACTAATATCATACCAACTTATAAATAATTTTATCCATACATTAACTATACATCAGTGCATGTAAAACAAGTAAGTTTCATCTCAGAATGCCGGTTATTTCTATATGGATGTGTCCACTGTAGAAAGGGTGAGGATGTTTTAAATATTCATTTTAGGCTTGAACTTTTAATATTGTTAATACAATTTTACTATAAAAAACAGACTTTATTTTGTTTCTGATTGAGTCAGATTGTTTAGTCTCTGTGCCCTAACACCACACAGAGATTAACAGATCAAAAATAGATGACAGTGTGTCAAAAATAGCTCAATGAAACATCATTTTCCAATTCGGTCATTGTCATACAGTATAGTTTATCTCTCATGTGTTGACATCACTTTGACTTGTGTATGATCTCCTATACTAGAACTCTGTTTCTGGATTCTTTAGTTTACTCTCTGGCTATCAGCTTTTCACTATTTTAAGCTTTTGTTTGGAGCAATATAGAAAATGGCTTGGAAAATTTGAAGACTAAAGTTAACATGTTAAGACCCAAATGTACTTAAAAAGACTCATTTAAGTTATGCTACAATGAAACAATATCAGCTTAACAAAAAAAAATCATTTAAAAAATGTAACCTATATATAATTCACATTTAGAAAAGCAGAGGATGCTTAAAAATGATAAATTCTGTTTCCTGCACAACATAGGCCAGTATAAACTTTCGTTTCAACATGTTTAATTAATGTATTCTATATCTGTATGTGTACACCAGTAAAGTAATATTTTGAGTGATAAGTGTTGTTTAGTGTTTAATTAGATTTAATGAATCATTTTAGTAATCATGTTAGTGTAATCATTTAGTGTAACACATAAGTCATTGAATTATGTTCAATGACACAAATCAGTATAGTTAGTTTTAATAAATTACCACTTAAACCACAAGGTCCCCAGTATTATGTGTCATTTTTATATATTTACTATATATTATAATATTTGAACTTAAAATACCTGGAAAGAGGAAATGTAACTAATACTACGTTCACTATCCTCAGCAGACTGATGTCAACAGAATTTTAGATATTAAGCAGAAGTACATTTACAAAGTATGAGCTTAAACCTGTTTCTGACTACACTGCAGTGCAAACACAAACATAACAGTCTGAAAATTAATTTATTATTTTTATAAAATAGATTACTTTTTTTTTACTTTTTCCTCATTTGTCTGATTATAATTTGTAACTTGGTTTGCATTATCTGTTCTCGACATACTGGTGTCTAATTATGAGAATATCCGTAATATATAAAATATCGTATAATATCCGTTATATATGACTCCAACATATGCTTAAATTAAGACTATCTAGACTGCAAACAAAACGTTTTGAAAAGATGTACTTTATTGTTATATAATAACACTGATCAGTATAAAACATGACAGTATTTTAGTACTCCGTGTGATTCCTAAATGCTTTGATTCACTGAGAAGAGCCGACTCATGCGAGTCATTCGTTCGGGACTCGCACTGCACCAGTAGGTCTGGATGCTGGAGATTCATAACAAAGAGCCGACTCATAAGAGCCATCCGTTCGGGGAACCGAACTGCACTGGTCAGAGAATATTAGTCCGACTGCAGAATGTATTTCCCTGAATTATTTACTGAACAAAATTAAATTATAACATAAAACTATTATTTGGTATTATTAACGTAACCAATTCGCGCTTCCAGATACTTCATAAGATGAAGATATTAATATTTTTTTAGCTTGAAGCTGTCATTCAGAGCCCTGTGCGTGCATTATAAGAGTACACCACACAGTCTGCACATAACCAAAGATGTTGGTCAGCAGTGAGAGACGGATAGGCTGGAATCGCGAACTTTATCACGTATGAATCATGTCTTCAAAGAGGGCGCCTTTTCTCCACTTGCTGACGTTTTCTGGCTGTCATGTGATTATACTCAGGGTTCAATGAGAGCTGTT
The DNA here is from genome assembly GCA_903798035.1 of Danio albolineatus. NCBI lineage: Eukaryota > Metazoa > Chordata > Actinopteri > Cypriniformes > Danionidae > Danio > Danio albolineatus. Next base: position 7,975,479 of record CAIGQQ010031496.1, read on the forward strand.
TGCCCCACCCATCTCTTCAACGCTATCTATCTCAATGTACAATTCACTGAGAAAAGGAAATAATCGCTAAAAATATACCCTCGAAAAGGATTCATTCGCCACAATTGGGGATTCAACGCGCTCCGTCCGTGGGGAATCCACTGCTGTCGTTGTGGTATCGGATTTATCTTCACGTATCCAAATGCACATGATCTACCACCCGAATTCAAGAAGGATACAAAGCGTAGCCTGACAGCGGACTCGGACTGCGATAACCGGTAAAAATATCGACGGAATCGGTCGCATTTGCATCTGCGGTTGAAAGAACCGTAAGGATCGCCGCTCGCGTCAAAGCAAAGCCTACGGATGTGAGGAGAAATTCAAATTACAGTAACGGAGAAGACGGCGAAGGGCCTCGTTTGATTTGGACAAGCCGAAAAAAAGCGATCAGTCACCATAAGCAGAACAGGAGGGAAAATAGCGTCAATCTGAGGAGAATTTTTCAGCAGCACCACCGTATTTTACTCGCAGACAACGTCGTTTCGTAACGGAGTTAAAAGGTTCATGTCGGCCACGGCGCAGGGCGGAATGATCCACATGCCGTCATTTTGGTGGAAATATTTATTTTTTTAATTTGTAGCCACCCTTTCTATCTCGTTCTGCCCGTCTCGTTGCATCGGCGAACGGATTCGACAGCAACCCACCGAAAAGAATCGCGTTTTGTGGAGCTATTCATGATTTTAATAGGAGTCGGTCGTTATTTCGGGAAACCGACCATGGATTCGCGACGGGAAATCTGCTAAATCGCCGTCGTGGGAAAGCCGAGATCATTCATGTAACGTCGAAGGCTTTTGCTGGATGCACATCCATACACAGAAATCTCATATTTTACAGTAGCAAGCGCTCGACAGGACTTGGCCGTCTGTAGGCCGGCCTAGTGTTTTCACCACCATCACCACCACCTATTCTCGCCAGTACTAGTCACCCATAGCTTTTTCCTATTTCCCCGTGCTCCCCTGCCCACATCGGCGAAATCCAGGGTAGTTGTGAGCATACACGTATAAATGTCCCGGTTTTCCATCACAGTGTTCTGATCGGAGGCCAATCGAGGGATTTGGATCATTTATTCGTACGGTAGATTCACCTTCCCCTCACCCCACCCCAAAACTTTTCTTGGGTTTTTGGGAAAATGGGTTGTTTGGGCAACAGTAAGACTGAGGACCAGCGGAATGAGGAGAAGGCCCAGAGAGAAGCTAACAAAAAAATTGAGAAGCAGCTCCAGAAAGACAAACAGATCTACAGAGCAACTCATCGACTACTGCTGCTGGGTAGGTTGGTTGCTTGGTCTGAAAAGCTGAGGTTCTGTCACTGCTGCAAACACACACACACACACACACACTTTCCTGATGGACGCTTGTGACTGATGCCCGTGACGTCATCGGGCCTGTCACACGTAGCGTTTGTTGTTTTGTTTGTGCGAATTTTATTCATTTGCTCGAGTACATGATGTAGGTACACGCGTTTTGATGGGGATTTGGGTACCGTGCGAGTGGAGGCCTGAAGTGCTCCGTTTAACGCCGCTCAATCTCTCCATTTATTCGCATCTGATTTATGACGGATGCGTTTTGCATTATGGAAATGTTTGGCCTGACATGATTTAGAAATTCAGTTGTGTTATGGAGATCCTTCACTCGTGAGAATATAATTGCACATGCAGGGCTATGAACACATCACAGCTTCTTTAGGCTTGAGTTTAGGGTTGTTTGTGCAGCTTGCCATAGAAACAATGTGTTTATCTTTTTACATATCATGTAGATATGGAAACTTTAGTAAATTAGTTTTTTTTTACTACACATTTTAGTTAAGGCCTTTTTGACATGCTGTATAGCGTTTTGGAACTACCTTATTTTCTGTCTGCTTGTGTATATGCATTCAAGACCTATGAAAGGTGGTTTGCATAATACCATTTTATGGTTTATCATTCTGGACATCTTCAAAATGATAATAGCAAAAGATGACATATGCCACAATATTTTATTACATCATACATAATACACATGGGACAGAAACTGATTAGATCCTTTGATTCATTTTCATATGCTTTGAAGATGTTTTTTTAACACTGTCTTTATTGATTTTATCAAAATCAAAATCAAACATACAAAATAAGAGTAATAAATGAAAAAAAACTATAATAAATAAAAAACAAAAAATATATATAATAAAACAATTATACAAACATATAAGTAAATGCATGAACTCACACATACAATATAAAGGTATCATATAACAACAACAGTGTATCAATAACAGGTAATAAAAGTTATACAGAGAAAAAATTTGTTTCAGCTTCCTTTAGGAAACGTAAAAAAGGATTCCAAATTTTGAAAAACTTTTCAGGTTTTCTCTTGACTACATAAGTTAATTTTTCTAAAGACAAAAAAATAAGACAATTCTCGCAACCATTGTCCAAAATGTGGACTTTCTGTATTTTTCCAAAAACAAGCTTTGAATATGTTTTTAATAGTATAGCAGTGTTGCATATTGTCGGATCTAGGCATGGGATGATAACCGTTTACTAATTTTCTGCTATATCGCTCCTACGGCATATGTACGATTTATTTATTTATGTATTTGACTTCTTTTGTTAGGACAACGGTATCTGCAGCAGAAAAGATCTCCAAAGATGCTGTTTTATACTGTAAAGAAATCTGTGTTTTTGATAGTAATGAAGACAGCAGAAGTCAATGATTCATTTAAATTATTTACTCTGACACGTCTACTGCTACAAAATACTTTAAATGTTTCTCAAAATAAAATATACTGTGTTCAAAGGGGGGAAAAAGCTTTAGTTTTTTACCCAGACATTGAAAAAGAACATTATTTAGAGCAGTAATCACAATACTGTGAAACCGTGATGTTTTTATCCAAGGTTATCATACCACCAGAAGCTTATACCGGCCCATGCCTAGTCAGTTCCAAAATCTGCAGACAGTCAACAAATAATCTGCATTCTTTGTTTATATTATAATTATTTATTAATTAATCAATCAATCAATTAATTCAGAAAATATTTTGAAATAAAAAGTTTTACTACTTAGTAAACTAGCATTTTAATATAAGCTCTTTGTGGGACCCTGCTTTATAGGTTTGTCATTGGTATTACTGCCCATCTAAAAAAAAAAAAAAAAAAAAAACACTACTACTTTAGGCCTGACTTAATCACTAAGCATTTCAGTTTCATAGACGTGCCGTAGCATGGCATTAAGATGTATTCGCATTCTTGTGATTTGATTTAGTCTTTGTTTAAAACACTGTTCTCGCTAACTCTGACAAAACCCACTTCTGTAACAGCCTATTTGTTTAGCATGCTTCAGATACTCGCATGGCAAAATCCTGTGTATTCGACATAGCGAAGCACTCTAAATCATAATGTCTAGTATTTAAGGAGGAAATGGGTATATTTCTAGATACCCATGATTCAAGTGTGTCGTAATGATATATGATTTAGGGATGTGTACCAGTGTAATTGGAGCACAAAAGTGGAATTCCTCTATGCAAACGGGCCTATTTGACACAATTGAAGCCTGGTAACAGAATTTGTTGTGATAAACGTATTCTCGCCGTAAGCCTAAATCGGAGTTGTTTGGTGTTTCTGCAGTTTGTTCTTCACATCCAAGAGGATAAGTTAACTCTCGTCTCATATTTAGCACTTGGAAACTCAGACAACTGTGCGCCTTAAATGTAATAATTGTTCAGTACTGTCAATGTTTGACAACAAGTAGTGTATGACGATAGCTGGTGTTTCCATAGCAGAATTTTGTTTTGCATTTCACTGTCTGATTTGATGGATATAGCTAGTTACTTTTTAAGTTTGGGCACTGAATGTGATTCTGGACTGATCATAATATAATTAAATACTAGAATCAGTGTTCACTCAGTTTAACTTGGTGAAATATGGAAACAACTGTTGAGTGTCTATGGGGCATGCTAGTTATTTGAAAACTAGCTAGAACTATTACTTTAATGATAAAATATAAAGTTATAATGTTTCTTTTAAAAAGAGATCATGTTGACATTATTAATCAAAGTTTTGAAAGTGGTTACACATTTTAGCAACAACTCTATAATTCGGTTATTAGCTTTAGCATGAATTTTCTGCTAGAGAAGAATGTTTAGTTTGCCATTTAAAAGAAACGCTACTGTGAAATCTAATTAATTATTCTTGTTGAATCAGGTGATATCTGACTACCCCCTCCTCCCACATCCCTTGTGATTTATATCTTTCTTTTTGCTCGTCTCTCAGGGGCTGGAGAATCGGGGAAAAGCACCATAGTCAAACAGATGCGCATTTTACATGTCAATGGCTTCAATGCTGAGTAAGTATGGCTTTCTGGATTTATACACTTGTGTGATTCTTCTCAAGTCAAACCAAACTAGATTTTGGTTCCATCCTTATAAGTAGCCTACAGTTAAGGATGACATAGAGCATCAACAACACTGTATATAGTTTTGAAATGGTGCTTTTTTGGTGAAGTCCCACTCTTTTGGGAGGATGTTGATATCATTGTCATTGTGCTTTCAACGCAATGGGACATTACGTTTTTGCTTACTCATAATAAAATATTGACTATTTAAACATATTAGCAGTTGGTCTGAAACCAGTTTTATGATTATTGCTCATTTGTATACTGTAATATAACATAATCTAGTCCTTGAACAGTGTCATAGGGATATTAAAGACCATCAGGATTATAATTAATTAATTATTAAATTAGCAAAATCAAGTAATTCTTGCATGAACTGGTCAATATTAATTGTGATTCAGCAACTAAAACAAAGTTGTAATTTGGTGATTCAGAAAGCAAGAAAAAGTCAGGGTGGCCTGATACTATATGCTGTGTAAAGTTTGATTTCGCTGTGCCACTTATGCAGTAGTAGATGTGTTTGGTTAATGGCTGCTTTGTGTAATACTGAAACTAAATATTATATTAAATGCATGAAAATTTTGTACAGTTAATTGTTGTGCAATTTTTTTAAACAACTGTGGCCAATCCAGTCTGACTTTTAAGACAGTTTTCATAATATTAGTTAAAACATCTACCATTTCTTTTATATTTTTATATGACATAAGTGTTGGTGTGTTTAATTAATGGGGTTATTCAAACACATGCTTAAACAAGTACTGTTAAACACTATTTAATTAAAACACTATTAAATATCAAAGCTTTTGGGTTGAATTTCCAGCAAAAATAACTTGTTTTGGTGTATTGTAATAATATTCGAGGGTTCATCCTGCAATATAAAAACTTGGTTTGCTTGATTTCTATATTTTACCACATTGGACACTGCATGTTGCCTCAAAATCTGAAGTAACCACGTGTTGTTGTTGTTTTTTTACAGAGAGAAAAAACAGAAAATCCAAGACATCAAGAATAATATAAAAGAAGCTATAGAGGTAATCTTTGAAGGTTTTATAAGTTGAACTCATAATCTGAAAAACATGCAAACAGAAACTCTAAATGGGTTTGTTTTTTACAGACTATTGTGACGGCGATGTCCGTGTTGGTACCTCCAGTCCAGTTAGCCTGTCCAGCAAATAAGTTTCGAATTGACTACATCCTCAACTTAGCCAATCAAAAGGACTTTGAGTTCACAACGGTGAGTAGAAAGTTTTTTTGTCACCCCTATGAGGCCAGTTCTGTTTTCCAAGGCAGACTGTGTACTATCTCAGCTTTATGTTTCACCTTTTTCAATCAGATGTGGCACAGAAATGGTTAAGAAGCGTGTGTGTGAGCGTCGCTTCTGAAACAAAAGTCATTACATGCATTACATTTTTGCGCAGATTGTTGAGCATGTTCAGATGTCACCACAAGTTGAGTGTTCCCTCAGTCGTAGTGCCTTTTGTGCAGTTATAATTGGCAGCTATTCTTTGCTGTGGGACAACACATTGGTGAATTGAAAAAGCGCCCCACCTGAGGGAAATGTGGGTGTGTGAACGTGTGACTCTCAGGTATAATGGTGCGGCGTTCATTACGACTGATTACTTGTAATAATCTCTAAACCCTCCCTTTAGAGGGCCTCACCTGAGCCACACACCTTGTCACCCAGGACCTCCCTGCTCCCTCATCACCCAGACAGGTGCTCTGTGTCTAGGGAAAGGGGAGCGGAGAGCCGCCCTGACCTGCACCAATGGGCCTGCTTAAGATTTAATTACAGGTGACTCAAACATGGTGGCCCTGTGGACTTAAAAATAGAGAACACGAATGGTTCACTTGCTGTTTTTAGATAGTTAGCGTTACGTAAACATTACTGTAATTATTCGATTGTGAATACAGTAGGTTGTAATTTTTGATGCCGCAAAACTGGATGGATGTAGAATAGCGGTTTTGCGGGGTTTAAATTCTTCAGTATGGTTTCAGGATCAGCAGAGGAACTATGTTATTTGGAGTTGATCGTTAACTGTTAAACTCCAGAATCGAGTGCAGGAAGTGTCTGTCGTTTTAGCTTACTACAAAGAAGATACTGCCCCACCCTCCCTCTCTCTCTCTCCCTCGGTGGCCCCAGGGCCCGCTGGGAACCAGTCTGACTGGTTGATTGTGTTGCAAGCGAAAGACAAAAATAAAAAAAGCAAAAGCAATTATTGACATTTATAACTTAGTAATGCCAATTTAGGATATAAAGACCCATTGAAGTTTATAGATGAAGGCTATTTCTGCACTGTTTGTATGGCCACGTTGAAATATTTCTTTAAAAAAAAAACAGAAGCTGCGAAGTGAGACGGAAGCTGGCAAAGAGTAGAAGTATACCGATTTTTGAGTGGAGAGGAAGACGGATGTAGACGAGATGATTGATTTTCATATTCTTTACTTTTAATTTTTGTAGTTTTCATTAATATAATTACATAAAGTAGTTTTAACCTCATATTTTTTCAAGTCATTTCAATCAATCACAAACCAAATTCTTAAAATCCTGGTTTGAACTAATTAAAAACATTCAAATTAAATGAGATGACCAACTGTTCGGCTGTTTTAACTTAAGTTTAAATTTGAGGTTGTAAAATGCTCTTCTATACTTGTAACCTATATATTGTTCATACATTAATTAACCTAATGATTATGAATATTCATTATATTATATATGTTGTATATCATTTTTTTGTTTGTTTCAAGAATGTCCTGTTTTGCCTTTTAAAAACTACCGTCTAGTGTGCCTCACTTATGCTATTGACTTAACTCGTCATTTGTTTATTTTCTTATGTCACTTAATTTTTTTTCATTATAATTTCTACAAATTTTGGGTCACTTTTATTTTACAATGTCCATATTACATGTACATACTGTTGTTACAACTGCAAAAAATGCATAGTCAAATGCATAGGTTAGAAACTGACCCAAAACCAGACGTCTTCCTAACCTTAACTTCAGTTAAGTAAATGCGTGTTGTTAATTAACATTACTCAGTGTTTTATGTATAATTACACCGTAAAGGGACACTGTAATATAAAGTGTAACAAAATGTTGTTAATTGTTTGGTTTGCTGTAGTTTATCTATAAGAATTACAATAACATATTATAATAATTATAATAATATTGTGTTTGCATTTAAATCAAATGGTAAAAAAAATAGGTTGAGGCCTTTAATTCTCTCATCTGATCTGTAAGAAGCGTATTTTTGTCTATGAGAGCATGCATTTATAACAATGTTTGGTTTATCAAATACATCACAATATACTGTTATGATTCAAAAATTCAGATAAATGTAAAAAATAAAAAAGTAAGGTGCAGTGAAGTTGGTGGGTGGCGTGATCCTGAAGTGTGTGGCTTTTGTCCTACACATTTAACAGTGTAGTGGCACTTTTATTTTTGATGAAGAAGCTGTGCCAAATTGAACACAACCGTTTCCAAACATATAAGCTTGAAGATCTGGCGAGGCAAATATTCATTCCTTGTCAGGACTACTTTGTTCCTGTGTGTTGTGAACCAGTCCATTTGCTGTTCAGGCTCATGCTGCAACATATAAACAGTTTAGCAAGGTGCGACCGTTCTGTGTGTGTCTCTCGTCATGTTGTATTTGCTCACATTGGAAGTTTTTCATTTCAAACGCTTGTTCATGCTCCACCACCATGTCTGGATTGCAGTGGGCGGTCAGAATTGTTCAGTTCTGTCTTGAACACTTCTATAAATGTGGCTTTTGTTATGCATAAAGTGCATATGATGTTTGGTGTTTTTTTACGAAAAATGACAGGACAAGATGCAAAATGTGAACTTTTCTGTTTTTTTTTTTAATGTTATTTAGGGCTGTAACGATACACCAAATCCACGATTCGGTTCGTATCACGATTTTTGACCCACGATTCGATTCGTATCACGATTTTTTTCGTGAGGGGTGGGATTTTTTTTTTAACAATATTTTTTATCAAATAACATTTGACAAATCTTTATAAACTGAACACCAAAGAACAAGATTAACCATGCAAATTATTAACTATATAAATAGCCAAATATAAAATAAATAAATAGACAAAGCTATAACACTTCTGTTTTTTTTGTAACAAAATACTGTTGAAAAACAAACAGAACTAAACTCCATTGTGGAGATGATTCGAGCATGTTGAAAATTCTTTTTCAATCAAGTTCTCTTACATTTAAGAGATGTAAACTTTACCTGACAAATGTGGCAGCGTATGGAGGAAACACAACTCATTTATACAAAGCGCACAAGAATGAGGCTGCCAAAATGGGCAATGCAGTATGAAAAAATCGAGCGCAGAAGTCAGACGAACAGGTGCAGCCATCAATTAGTGATGCATTTAAGCGATGCACAAAATATAGAAGGGACAATGTAAGGTATAACAAATGCACTGATGCAGTAACCAAGAATCTCTGCGGAAAAAATAGTGTCTTTCAATACTTTTTTTTTCTTTCGGAGACCTCGTAACCACACCCGACAGCTATAATGAATTGTCCGGACGTACATATTTCTCCAAAACAGCTATTCTACGAGCCTACAAACGTATCCGTGGTGAGCTGCAACAGCCCAATTCCACCACAGTCGAGTATTTTTCACTTACAACAGATGTGGTCGAGTAGCCTACAAAAATGACACTTTACATGTCGCTAACTTTCCATTTCATTGACACGAAATGGACACTGGCGTCAAAATGCCTCCAAACTGAACCTAGCTGTGCCCAACACAATTGAGAAGATGGAGAAAGCCCGCACGGACCGTGCCCTTTCTGCTGTGAACTATTAAATT
>CAIGQQ010031496.1:7985115-8038311 GCA_903798035.1 Danio albolineatus
TTAGATATATATATATATATATATATATATATATATAATTATTTTGTCAAAACTAGGGCTGCACAGTATATTGTTTCAGCATCGATACCGTAATGTGCACATCCGCAATAGTCACATCGCACGATCTGCAATGTCAATCAAGATTATAGTTATCGGAGCTATAGTTGATTTGTGGAGTCATTGCAAAGTTTAACCAAAAAGTTATCAAAAACTTTATCATTTGTATTTGATTTTATTGTCTGTCACAGTGTGAGAATTTAACTTTAAGCAACTTTAAGAAAGATGATTGCATGTATGTACATAAACAATGAAGACTACACAGTGTTGTTTTACTTACTTGATTCTGTGTACCTGTATAGAATCATAAAGTATGTTTAATTTGTAACTCTACTGCTCTGTTTTGCTCTACTGTAAAAATGCTGGGTTCCAGACAATCAATACGTGTTGAGACAACATGAAGGAATTAAGTTGACTTACAGTTTTTACAAATTGAAGTTGTTATTAGTTAAACATAAAACAATGAAGTTGTCCCAAAAAAAAAATCCCAAAAAAGCTTTTTTGAGTGAATGCTTGTGATTGGTTTACTGTATTTTATGCAGATGATGATCTCCTCTACAAAATCTCAATCAATCTAAAACTATTAATTCTTTTCAAATGGAGCTTTTGATTTAATCTGGTAAAATTGTATTCACTATTGCAGTATGTATCGCAGAAAAATAAAATATTGCAATGGAAGATTTTTCCAATATCACGCAGCCCTAGTCGAAACTTACATTTGCTGTAATCTGACAACAGATTACTTTTAACTATTAAGGAATCCAAAAAATATTGTCTAATTGTAATGTGAATGTGAACCAAAATCTGGTATCCTTGTGTGTAAAAGTTTTAAAATGATTTTTTTTCTTAATAATAATAATAATAATAATAATAATAAAATTTTAATATATTAATTATTTATTTTCAACAAGATAGCGTAGTCTGAAGTGTCTTTGCAAACCAAATAAACATGTTGACAAAATGCCACATGACCAAACTACAAAGGTGTAAAAGATTCTGACAGCTAATTTATGGGATTGTCCTCTCTTCCACTTGTCTTCCCAACAGGAATTTTATGAACACACAAAAACCCTGTGGCAGGATGAAGGGGTGAGAGCTTGCTTCGAGAGATCCAATGAATATCAACTGATCGACTGCGCGCAGTAGTGAGTACTCTGTTTATTCTGAATGCTGGATTCATTTATTTATTTTTTAACTGTGCAGTGTTTGTTAAATGCAGGCAATTTCAGTTGCACTGGAATCTTCCAGTAACAGTTGGTCAGAATGGTTGCTCTCGACTTGGGCTGAAGCTGTTTGTGTGACATTCCCAGCACACTGCATGTATCAGACTGATTTATGCATACAAGTGAGAGGGAAATTAGAAAAGCGATGAGGGTTGAAGTGACAGAATGTGAAACTAGTGCTAGACGCTTCATGAAACTGTTGACTATACGTTGAAAGCTTGTGCTGTATATGTGTGTCCTGTCCTCTCCCACAGCCACTGGTGGTTGTTGTGGATCAGACGCTGGCCTGAGCCGTTTAGACCGGAAGTGGCCCCCCTCCTCTGCTCCCCGCTGCACGCTTATGTAAACGTAGAGCGGAGAGAGAGAGAGAGAGCTATTTTTAACTCGCTGGTTCACTCACTCGCAGCAGAGGTAGACTGTATCAGAGAGAGAGAGGCGATCCGCAAGTATCGCAAATAATGCATCTCCCCGTTTTGAAGGAGAAAAATGAGCTTGAAGGGATAATGGTGGATATATTGGAGGATTTGCAGGGCAACTCCCAGCCTGCGAAGAGGGACGGAGAATGACGGTGCTGTTTCAAGCGCGCACACGCACATACACGCGTTCGACAAGAACCGTGCGTCGTCAATCGCTAATCCTGTTATGAGCTCATTTTTCTGTCTGAGTGTTTTCAAGGCTCTTCCTGTCACATGGCCAGGTGTCCATATTGTACGTGTGTGCGTGTGTATGTGTTTTCATTCATCTGTGTTTCTTTGTACGTTCGAGCTGCAGCGGTATTGTAGGCTCGATAGTGTTATCATAGATGCCGAGACCAACACAAAAATGAGTACGCAACAACGCATCTCTTTTTGTTTTTGTTCATCCTGCAAGTTTTTTTCTCTCTCCTGAATAGTTCTTCCTACATCTGCTGGTAGCGTCACTGCAGTACCAGAAAATGGCTGAGATATAAAAAAAAAAAAAGCAGTGACAATAGTTTGATTAGGGTTATTCTCTTTCTGTTGGGAATTGAAGATTATTGAAGATTACACAATGATGAAATTTCAGCTAATTTTCTGTATTTGTTGTAAATCATAGAAGAGAAATTATTTGTTTAGGGCTTCAGTGTTTTTAGGGGAAGCATGTGTAATTAATAAAGCAGTGTTTTCTTCTTTATTAGCTGTGAAACGAGTTATTTTCATTAACTAAATAAACCGTAGCTATGTTTCCATCCAAAAATGTGAATGAACTTTAATGCGCAAAACTGGATTATCGCATAAAAGACGTGCGAATAAAGCAGAGTTTCCATCCAACGAGTCAAAGCGAGCAAAATCGTCACTTCCTGATTAACTGGTGCCAAATGTCAACAGTAAAAACGTAATTTGCTGCAGTAGAAGAAGCTGCGTCAATCTTCTCTTCATTTAATAAATGACCTGTGCCTCAGAAGGCAATCCTGACACGCAGTGAACACGCAGTGGCGTTTGAAAGTGTCAGACGTGGAGCACAGACCCTCTTGATTCTGGAGGTCATTAATAATATATTAACACAACTACACAACGGTAAGGCGTTTTAAAATGACCGAAACAACATTTCAGATGTTTTACGATGTGCTCAGCCTGCTGGTTTGTCCATTTACACATATTTTTATCATCACATGATCTCGTATAACCAAATCACATAAGCTTTTTTTAATGCGCATACTGGAATTTATGCGGTAAAAGTGTTTCCATCGTAGTTTACTTTTCTTATCGAATAAAAATGTTATCCTACATTGTTATGCGCATACATTTTTTATGAGCATTTTCAAAATTTATGCGCATCATGGCGTTTCCATCAACCGTTTTTTTTATCAAAAATGCGAATAAAAATAGCTGGATGGAAACGTAGCTATTAAGTGTTTGCATGGACACCAATAATCAATAATTTTAATGCGATCAGATTAAGAGTCTACCATGTAAACAGACATTTTTAAAATTTATTTAATCTGATTAAGGTCATAATCAAACTAAACAGAAATGGAATTAAGACACGTGGATTATGCCGATTTTAGTAGCATTATTGAAGTGCAGTACAGACATGTAAACACCACTATCAAACTATTACCGTTGTGTATGATTTTATACACACACAGCTGTTTGACACTATTCTCCTTACCTACCGAGTCAGTGATGGACCACAGACACCTGCATCGCAAAATGCAGAGTTTTTTTTCCCCATAAAGCGTACGGTATCAAATACCATGAAAAACGACACTCTTCCAGCAGTTCATAACCTCATGCCTCAGTTTGTCATGGGGGGCATGCATAAAATGTTCCTGAGTGAAAGTGAAAGTGCCGAACTGCAGGTAAAGTTGACAAATTAAAAACGAAACACCCAAAATTATATGAAACTCCGGAGGAAACATGGATAGTGCGCTGACGCAATGACGGTAATCAATCTATGTGCCATAACATGTACAATGGGATCATGATAGGAACACTCAAAAAGCAACTCATGTAAACACCTTCATCATATTACTGTCTTGTTCAGATTAAGGTAAATAATTCGATTACTGGTGTCCATGTAAACATAGTCACTGTATTTCTTTTTTGCATTGGTTTGCGGAAATCCACTGTATGGAAAAAAGAAGAAATGCTGCTTTGATGTTATCTGTGAGCTTTCTGTATTTCCATAAAACAGAGAAATGCTGTGTTCCTCCCTTTTTGCAAATGCAAATCAAGTGCATGATTTAAAAAAAAAAAATTCCTGACAAAGGTCTTATGACTGAAACCTTGCTATCTCAGTAAATATTGGATTTCTCACAAGATACAGCAGTACGCAGGTTTTTTTTTTCTCTTTTGCATTATGTCCTCTATCCAACGCACCTGCCTGCTACCATTCAGGTGTGCAAGAGATGTTTGACTAGAGACAAAAGACATTTTTCTTTACCATACAGTTAATACGCAAATGTGTGTAACATTGGCAGTATTTTCTTAGATATTTTTTGTAAACCAGTGAAATAATACTAGTACACATTTCCCTGATAATAATGCTTTAGGACTTTATCCCTTTAACCTTGGATTGCATTTCTCGCTAGTTAACACACTCAATGCTTTTTTTTTTTTTTTCCCCCAACACAACTTTTACCATAAACCAACATCTCAACCATTTGGTAGAAGTACCATAATTAATACATATATACTATGAAAACCGAAAAATATGAAGTGTAAGAGCAATTTATTTAAAAAAAAAATAATAAAAATTAACATTTTTGAATACCAAATCATCTTTATTTTTTTAAGTATGCCATAAAATATTTCAGATTGTCATTTAACAAGTTTTTTTTTACAATAAAACCAAAATCAAGTGTAGTACTGCAAAAGGATGTTTTTTTAACTAACAATGCTGTGTGAGTCATTATTAAAAACAGTCATTCTTTAAATGACTTTAACAGTCATTATTTAAAACAGTCAATATAAGGTCAACCATTTGGTAGAGCAGGCAGTTAAAGGGTTAACAAAAAATTAAACCAATAGAAAATAATTATGAGAATAAAAGTTTTTGAAAATTAAAAGAACAAAAATAGAAACATTTAGCTAGCAATGTCAGGATCAGGAACTTTGTGCTAATGATAAATTATATAATAATATCCAAAACAAACAATTCTGATGAACGTTCTGGCCTGCTTCACGTTGTAAGTCTAAATCATTTTTCTGTAATATATTTTCTTGGACACATTAAATCTATGTTTTTTAGGGATGCAACGATTAACAGATTTCACTATTACTGCTCTTTAATTCATCACGATTAAATAATCATAAAGGCTTCTTAACACCCCGTTAAAGTTTGAAACTTTTACACTTGATTGTCGCACTGGATTAAAGGTTGATTTTTAACTATGGCTGAGGCAATTAAATAAGTGCTGTTCACATATTCCATCTTTTGTATGCACAAGTTCATTATTTACAATGGAGGCGCACTGCTTGAGCGCTCATATTGGCAGCGACGTGCACACGGCATGACGCGCTCCGCTATTCAGGCACACCTAGTTGAAAGAATGCTGCGAGTGTACAGCGAGTCAAGTGACCAGAACTGACTGGTCAGGTTCATAATTTGTGTGGATTATACACATTTGTACTCCTAAGAGGAAAAAATACCAAAATACCAAACTATTTTGTAATATACTGTAGTTGCTCAAAAGTGCCTTTTAGACAGAGGTTCAGCAGCTACATTTGTTCTCTTTAAAAGAGAAATACTTTGTAGCTAATATGTTTCTTAGATTTACATTAGACAAATCTTTACATTCGAAACATCTTTTATTTCTTTATTCACTGTTCTGTCATATATTTTTACAGTATTTTTTGTACTTAAGTTTAAATGCCGAAAAAAGTCAAAGTTTTTTTTATTTTTTATTTTGTGCTGTATTATTTGGTTACTGATCAGCAATAAACAACACTTTAAAATATAAGGAGTTTGCATGTGATTTTTCTAAACTAGTAGTGTTTTGAAATCAATAAATGGATAATAATCGTGATAACCATGATTATTCCTCAGACTATAGTTGTACAACCAAAATAAAATCTATAATGGTTGCATCCCTAATGTTTTTACCTCTACATGATTTTTGTCTGTAGCACTAAAAGTATTTTAAAAGTAGATGCAAATTTAGCAAGCGAAATGCTGTGAAACCTGCATTTTACGCTTTAAAATGTTTATTTTTGTCTACTTTACATTCACAATATAGCCTACCGTTTTCTTTCTTTCTTGGAAATAGTTAAATAGTCCTGTTTTTTCTCTGTAGCACTTTAAATATATTTTAAAGGTAAATTTAATTAGAAAATTTAGCAGAAACTTTTATCTAAAGTAGGCATGGGCCGGTGTAAGATTCTGACAGTATGAGAACCTTGGATCAAAATATCACAGTTTTACGGTATGACGGTATTGTGATTACTGCTCCAAAATATGTTCTAAAGCAACAACATTTTCCAAATTGAATGCAATACGTTTTATTTTAATAAACATTTAAAATATTTTGGAACAGTAAACATATCAGGCGAAATAATTAAACTAAATCTAAAGACTTCTGTGGTCTTCATTAGTTTCAAAAACACTGATTTAGATACATCTTTGTAGATCTATCTTTACTTTGATGAAGTAAAGCCACTGCACTGTTCAACTCTATAGCATGCTTGTATGTTGGTTTATAAGTGATTTGTTTTTGAGATGTTTGCTGAATCGTGGCCTGTCCAATAGCTTTTGATGTGGAGACACTGTTGCACTAAAAAACGAAATAAAATATACGTAAAAACACATTTAAAAAAAAAACTTTACCGTAGGAACGGTATAACAGAAAATTTTGGCGGTTTTAAAACTGGATTTTTTCCTTCAAATAGGATTAAACATGGTAAGGCTGGACGATTAATCAAAAATAAACTAAAATTAATAACTGACATAATTTCCACATGTCGGTCATTTAGTTTTATTTAATCCTGTTAACACTTCTCCTTTAAAAATGTAATACAGCGTGTGAACAAACTGGCCATTTGATAGTTTCCCTGACACTGTGGTGAGTGCATTGTTGATATGACCAAAAAAAAAAAAGAGAGAGAACAGCAGTCTCATACGTCAGGTAAATCACATTCTTTTTGCTGGTTTATTTGGTATACGGCAGAAACTGTGCGAAGCCTGACGAAATATTAGCCGCACTAGGTCTTTTTATTTTTATTACTGACCCCTAAGTTATAAGAGGGTCACATTAGCAGAATGAACTGCCAGCATGTATCATAAAAAAATTAAGTACGCAATATTTAATGCCCTGATGTAGAGCTGAACAATATCAATATTGCAATGGATGTATCGGCAATAGTCACATTGCAGGATTAGGTTATTCATTAAATATTAAAATATAAAAAGGTATTATTTGTATCAAATTTGATTGTATCAAATTATTTATACAATAATGACCATGTTTTTTTTTACATTTGACTGTTACATTTTTGTGTTTAAATACTCTTAAGACTCCACAGAAAGCCATGTTCTGTCATATGATTGTAATTTAATATATTTTATCCAGGCGCACTTTATTGAAAGAAACTTGATCACTCCAGTCGATCTAAACTATAAAAATCTTTTCAAATGGTGCTATTCATATCACAATATATATCGCAGTAAACGAAATACTGCAGTGTCAGATTTTTCCAATATCGTGCAGCCCTACCCTGATGTTTGGTTAAACCTTTAGTTTTGTTTGCAAGTGACGCTGGTTATTTCCCACTTTTGACAATGAAATATTAAATTACTTTGTTTGCAAAAAGTTATTTACATTTTTTTTTTAATAAAAGTTGTTTTTTTACATTAAAATGGAAATGTGTATTTTTTTCATATGATGACTT
The DNA here is from genome assembly GCA_903798035.1 of Danio albolineatus. NCBI lineage: Eukaryota > Metazoa > Chordata > Actinopteri > Cypriniformes > Danionidae > Danio > Danio albolineatus. Next base: position 7,992,743 of record CAIGQQ010031496.1, read on the forward strand.
CAGTTTCAAGCAGTTTGTGATTTTAATTTGTTTCATCAAATAATCATTGAGTTTACTTTAATTATTTTAATATCATAAAGAACAGATACCTTTAATATTGAGCATATTTACAGTACAAATAACATAATGAGCTATGACAGGAAAAAATATAAAGTAAATAAATAATTACGTTGAAAATAAAATAATCGTTTAACAATTGAATTTGAGGTAAAGTGTTCAATGAATCGAATTATTGATTTTAGGTCATATCATCCAGTCCTGATGCATGGTAAAAATAAATAAAAAATCCAATTGGTATTCACGGCTTCATCTGTTAAAATCCAGAGATTTCTTGCATTTCTCTGAGAGTTGGTCAGCACAATAGTGGAAATTTCTAACATTGCGATATTTTTTGATTTTGCGATATGAATACAATTTCCCCATATGACTTAATATCTCTATTTGCAAAGAATTTATCATGTTAGATAGATTGGGATGATTCTGCAGTGGGAGAGCATCTCCATAAAATCTAATAAACAATCTGTTAATTTTTGTGGTCCCCCAACAAATTTTCGTTGGTGTCTGTGCTACTTGCAGAGCATTTCTGTATTTGCATTTGTTGTATTTTCATGCACCTGTTTAGTCCGAGATTGATGAATTAATGTTTACTATTTGCATCTCCATAAAATCCATTAAACAATCTATAAACTTTTTGGCATCCCCCGACACGTTTTTGTTGTGGTCTGCTATTTGCAGAGCATTTCTGTATTTGCATGTTGAGTATTTTCATACATAACAATCTAAAAATACAATCAAGAAAAGGATACAGTTGAAATGAAGTGTTTAATCATTTGCTGAGTCTAACAGTATTCAAGTACAGTAAATGAATAATAATAAAAAAAAATCAATAAAATGAATCGTAGTTTAGTTCACAAATTGTGCAATTTCTTATACCTGACTGTTTTTAAAACTCATACAATCACAGGCATCAAAAACACATGCAAATGATAAGTTATAAATAGGGCTGTCAAAAAATTAATCGTGATTAATCACATCCAAAATAAAAGTTTAACATAATATTTGTGTGTGTACTGTGTATATTTTATTATGAATATATAAATACACACATGCATATACTTGATAAAATGTTGGTTTATATTTAGACATATAAAAAATATATGTGTATGATACAAATTTTACATTTGAATATGATGTAACTACTTTGTAAGTTTTTTATATATAGTTTTGGCTTCTATGAATGTGTTTATCACATATACATAATAAATATATATAACACACTAACATATTATGTCAAAACAAACTTTTATTTTGGATGTGATTAATCACGATTAATTCTTGGACAGCCCTAGTTATAATACAAACTCAACATTGCATATCCTGCAATATAACTATTGCGAACATTACGATATCAATGCTGAAACGATCCATTGTGCAGCCCTACTTCTGAGCATTTTATAAATGCAAAAAAAGTTGAATTATGGTTCCTTGTTTTCAGAGAAAGCAAAAGATTTACCATTTATTTCTATCAGGTTTCTATTTTCCAGAAATGTTGCATTCTCAACTGTATGTTTCAGAGGAGAATCTAATATTTCGTGAAGGTTGTTTACATTTCAAAGAAACCATAAAAAAAACTATTTTCTACATCTTTCTGTGTGTTTGCAAACCAGATAAACGTTGCATTCAGGAAGATTGTCCGCAGTTCCTAAACATAAGCCCACTGCACGGCGAGAGAGAAAAAAAAACAATTCTAAACCACCCGCCATGTTTCTTTCTGTCTCTTTCTCTCTTTTCTTCCTTCATCCCTCTTTTGCGAAACCAGACCTGTTTTTTCTCTCGTTCTCTCTTTTTTGCTTTCCGACTGGCCCATCTCCACCTTTCCCTCCTCCCGTCCTTTCCCTCGCTCCACTCCCTGTGTCTTTCTTTTTCGCTTCACTCTTTCTGTCTGTCTCTCCCTCTCTCTGGCCTCTCTCCAGTCACACAAGATTTGGAGCTGATAGTCTATTTATAGCGCCTGTGGTTCTGTCGCTATGACAACCGAGCTGGAGGCCAGGGCGCCAGGGAGCTATTTTTGGAGCGCCGCTGTAATGTCAGACACAGCCTTCTCTCTTTTCTTTCTCTTCCACCGCTCCCTCTCTCCCGCTTTTCTGCTGCTCCCTTCCTCTGCTGTTGCAAACTTACAGAAGTGTGTGTGTGTGTGTGTGTTTGTGTGTGTTTGCGTGTAAGGCAGAGAAAATGCAGTGGAGGCTATCGATTAATTCACCGTTGTCACAGAATTAGCATATTTCCTGAGATAAGTATTGCTAGCTGTTTTTGTAGGCTGTGTTTTATATAATGCTGAACTCTGAATCCTAGTGATATACTAATATGTTTTATTTTAATGTTTTTAAATGAGATTCAATAATAAAAGGATTAAACTAATGTCTTTTTAAATTTTTTTACGTGAAACATTTGCTGTTGAATGCCACTGTTGTTTCAGAAAGGCTTGTTGTTCTCTGTACCGTATCGTGCCACGCACACACACGCACCGTTCGCTGTTCGAGTCTAAACAGTGTTTGTCGTATTGGCCCCCGGAAGCTGCCTAATCCACACTCTTAATACTCTGCTGTTAACTAGATGAGCTGTAACATTAACCAGATTAGTAAGCGATGAGGATATTATCAGCTTTTCCATGCTAATACACCATCGGCACAACGGCTTACTCTACTCTCTATCAAGAGATTTTTCTCTTTGGCGTTTTTTTTTCTGTTACATAAAAAAACCTCTTCATGAAAAACTATTCTTAAATAAGATTACCTTATTCACTTTGGTTAACATGAAAACATTTTATCTTAATATATTAGTACATATTGTTTAATTAGAATGGAGCTGATGAGAAGAATTGGACTACTCATTTATTATATTATACCTTAAAAATACCAGAAATCTATTAGAAATTACCAGTTTCGACTATTGACAAATAGTTCTGACAAATAGTATTTTTAAATAATATTGTAAATAGTATTGAGAAATTGTCAATAATAGCATTGACAAACATTTAAATATTCTTGGTAAATAGCAGAAAAGCCATATCTCGAAAATGGTTTCAGGTTGATCCTCCAACAAGGGCTCAATTGGCAGGGCCAGACGGAATCTGCGGACATTTTGTGCTATTTCTGCTGAGTATTTTGTTAAAAAACTGCGGATTTATGCAGGATGATTTTTGGAGTATCATAACTAAAAAATTTAAGTATGAAATAAAAAGTAATACTTTTTAAACTTTTATTTAATGTTTACAATGCAAATCCAATTAGATCCACTTTATTTGGTAAACAAAGCAAGTCTCTCATATAAAATCTCTTCTAAAAGACAGAAAATAGTACTTTCCAAACTGTATTGTAAATAAACCATATGAATATGTTCATATTTATCAATATTTTTACTGAAATTAATTTGAAAACTGAATAAATATAAATTTACACGCATTTAAACCAGTAATAAACAGAATTAATGAAGGGCTAAAAATCTGCGGAATTCTGCGCGCGCAGATTCCGTGTGGCCCTATCAATTGGTAGGAAAAACACTGTATGGAGAGACTGACGTTTAACCTAAGACTTGATTTAAAAAAGTGCAACAAGTATTTGCAAAAATGGACTGTGTTTGTCACTGTGAACAATATGTCATAATATGCTTCAAATCTATTGTGACTTGATTGTAACGATTATGACAACCACTCTGTTCCTTGTTTTATTAAATATTTATTCTCTTGTTTTTTTTTTCTAAAAAAATAAAAAATAAAAAAAAACAGTGTGAACAGTTGTGTATACGACTGCAAAATGTATCGTTTCAGCATTGATATAGCAATGTGCGAATCTGCAATAGTCATATCGCAGGATCTGCAATGTTGAGTTATGATTTATAATTAACCAGAAAGCACAGAATATGTGATTTGTGAAGTCATTGCAGAGTTGAACTCTAATTTGAACTCTTTTATTTGCATATGTTTTTTAATGCCTTTGACTGTAAGATTTCAGTTGAATTAAACCATTTGGGCACAAGAAATTTTAAAGTTTACTGCTTTAATGTATTAAATAATTAAACTATTTATCTTTGCTAATATATATATATATTTGATTATTGAATTTCTTTACTTCAATGTTAAACTCCAACTGAAAACTTTAAAGTGTGGTTTGTCTTTTTTTTTTAATGTTTGTTCTATTGTTTTAATCTCTGCTTTATTTTATTTTAGTATATTTTATGCAGATGAACTCTCATACAAATGATTCCAATCAATATAAAACTAGGAATTATTTCCAAAATCTGGTGAAATCATATCGCAACATAGATCACAGAAAAACAAAATATCACAATGTCAGTTTTTTGGTAACATTTTACACTGTGGTTTCATTTAAGAATGTTTACTAATATATATATATTTTTTAATCCAGAGTGGTACTAAATATTATTTAATGCATGTGAACATAACCAATTTAATTTTAACATAAACAATGATTTATAAATGCTGTTGAAATATGTTGCTAATTGTTAGTAAATGCATTAATATTTATTTAATCTTATAGTAGTGAATTGTAATGAACCTGTAACGATTTTTAAACTATTTTTGCATTTTGAGTGCTCTGCTGTATTTTTTTCTTTCAATCATGTACTCATTTATAATTCCTTTGCTTAATATATAAAAGTTGAAAATATATTTGTTTCCACTTTTTTAACAACAAATCACTTCAGCCTAATATGTACTTGTGAAATGCATAATTAGAAACTATTTCACTTAATTATAAATATCAGTAAAGCTTTGGTTTGTTTTACATCTATTAATAGTAAAATTATGTTTATGCAAGTCATATTAGCTCTGTGACCACTTAACACCACAGCGCACCAAAAATATTATATTTTGGACCTTTCCTCTGGATAAATGACTAGATGGTGGCATTAGCGTCTCCCCCAGAACAGCTCTTTGGCTCAAACTTTACACAATACACTCAAACCTAAAAGGTGCTGAGGATCAAACAAATATCAGCACAGGCATTTGTTTTTATATGACTACTGAATATCATCACTGTACATCATCAAGCACTGTTTTTCATGATAAATTTAATTCTGATCTTTTAATCTTCTTCCGATTGTAGTATAGTTTTGAAACATAGCTATCTACAATCTCTGTGTGTTTAAACGATAATTAGAGTAGATTCAACTTTATTGTCATTACACACGTACAAGCACAAGGCAACAAAATGCAGTTTAGGTCTAACCAGGAGTGCAATAGCAGTAAATGCAGGATATAGGTATAAGTTATAAAGTGCAATTATAGAAAACTGACTAACTATGGGTTATATTTACAGATGGCTGTGCTATGAACATTATTTACAGGTTGTATTAACTATGAACAAAGATTTGCAATAGATGAATACATGTACAGGCTGCTATTAATAATCAGAGGTATGCAGATAGATAGGAACATAATTACAAATGTATATGTGCTGTGGATATGTACAATTCAAGATGAATTGGTGCAATGTAGTGCGACGAATGTGCCGTTTTAATTTTGCAAATATTAAGTAGTGCAGTGTTTATGGGGAGTGTAAGTTATGAGGAGTGTGTGGGGGGTCTTTTTTTTTTAAAACGATCAGTAGGCCCACACGGAACCACACGGAAAAATGTTTATATTATTTATTCACAATACAGTTTGTAAAGTCATATTTTCTCTCTTTTAGTAGAGATATTAAATAGAAGACTTGCTTTGTTTATCAAATAAAGCGAATCTAATTGGATTTGCATTGTAAACATTTAATTCAAGTTAAAAAGCTATTACTTTTTTGTTCATATATTAAGGTTTTAGTCATGATACTCACAAAATATTTCCGCATAAATCTGCAGATTTTTAACAAAATTCTGCGCAGAAATAGCAAAAAATGTTCGCAGATTCCGTCTGGCCCTAACGATCAGCAATAAACCTTATTTCAAAGTTATTTTATAGTATTAAATGTATAATTTAGGTAAAATAAAATGTGATATCTACAATGAATATGATGTTATTATCTAAGACAGTGGTTCTCAAACTTTTTTTACCAAGTACCACCGCAGAAAAATATTGTCTCTCCAAGTACCACCATAATGACCGGTATTGAAATACAGTAGCGCAGTAGGCCTAATTAAGCAGCGACAGCACTGCACAGTTAAAAAAAAGACAAATCAATTCCTTTTATTAAGAATATGTATTATTGTCAGCCACTTTACACATTATAAATAGTTTGAACATTAACTGTGCTTGCAGAGTAAAAAAATAACTTTACCATTTAAATTAAAATGTGCTTTTAAAAGTGATTTAAAAATGACACTGTTCTTAAATAATAAAAAGAAAACTGCTGTAGGCTACTTATAAAGTATTAATGTATAGTAGCCTATTCATCAAAACCTGCAAATGTTACTTGGACCTGATGAATATAGGTTATATGTCATATACGTAGCCTATATACATACATTTTTTATACCTTTTGAGATATATTTTGCATGTACATATGACATAACTTTGATATCTAAATGTTAACTTGTATTTTGATACGATTCGGAATTACATATTTAAATTAGAAGTTAGATCTGCTTACTGCTCGTCATTTACAGTAGTCTGTGTGTGTCAGAAAAGCCAGTGATTAATGCATAAATTCCATAGTCTGTTGATATTCTTGATTCTGATTGGCTGGAGGGTGTGCAACGCACAGTTAGTTCTAGTCAGTTTTGATCACAGTTCGAAATGAATGCGCTTCTCCAAAATGTTTATAGTTACTATAGCAACTCGCATATGAAACCAATGAGAAATGTTACTGGCGGACGGGAGATCCGCAAAATTAGAAAAATACTCATCTAACTGAGAATGTCTTATCTGTCCACCCATGATCGGACTGATGAAATCGTATAATAATATTAGCATGTATAAGCAGCACTGACACATGCTCTCTATCTCTCTGTCTGCCTGCGCGTCGTGCATTAACGCACGGCAAGCCGTTGATTATTCCTTACATACACATGTACAGTGCTTGACCAATTCATACGTGCAGTATTCTCGAGTTAGTAACTGAAATCTCAACACTACAGGACTGGTCTGCTGAAGGACTTCTCTAGCGCGCGTGTATCTCCCTCCGCACAACTCTCCGCCAGCGCGCGCGCCTCTTTTTCTTCCTCCGCGCCAAGCAGGCTGATTTTTTTTAACGTTTGATGACGCGATGCACTAAAGTAAACATTCTAAGCACTCCGGTGTACTCGTACGCTTCAGGGAACAGCCAATGCTCTCTGATCACGGTGTTATCGGACGCGTCAAAGGGTTTAAAAAGTGTGTTCAGTTTATTCTTTTATTATTCAGATATTCTTCCGCGTACCACTGGAAGAAGTCCCGCAGTACCACAGTTTGAGAACCACTGATCTAAGACATTTTAGCTGTTTTGGGTCTGTTCGAGGAGACTGGAAGGCCAAAAGTTAGTATTTATGAACTTCAAGTTGAGAAATAATAATTACTGTACTTTTTATTAAACGAATGAACATTTTAGTAAGAAGCAATACTGTTTAAATGAACCATAATTAAACATTTAAAAATCCATCTATACATATTTATTGATCTTAATGATTACCGTATTTCAAAAAAAGATAAATATTACCAGCCAACATCTGGGTCTGACAAGACATTTTAAGGATGAGTTATTTTTATATTAATTTGCAATATCCACAGTAAGAATGCAGTTGTTTTGAATGATGTTTATTATGATGCTACATTGTTGGTAATAAAGCAATTAGATGTTTTCAAATGCTCTTAATCTTTCTAAAATGAATTTCAACAAGCAACATTTAAGTAAGTTAATGGGACAGATAATATTGATAAATATAATAGAGATTATATTGCCTTTTACATTTTACTTGGTATATTATTACAATTAACAGTTGACTTGCTTTAATTGTGAGTGAGCTGCATACTTTTTTATATAATAAATAAAGGGAGCTGAACAGAAATTCTGTGTGGGCCAAGTCATATGACTCATGTGATGCGTTTTGTGTATGTATGTGTGTGTGTGTGTGTGTGTGTGTGTGTGGCCAGACCATCCATTTACTGCTTGAAGTGTTTTCACTTTTTTTATTGAAGTTACTGCCTAATCATATTGCACTGAATGTTAAAAACAACGCAAAATAATATGCAATGATACATATGCACTAACGTCTACTTTCACAGCTTGTGCTATACACTGAATTGCTGCAACTGTTGGCAGCCGTCGACACGCAACTAGAATTTCCCGAACTTCCTGCCGTGCGGCCGTTTCGATTCTCGAATTCTACTTGAGTTGAGGCTGGATTTGGAATGCAGGCCTAAATATACTCGGTTGCAGCTATAGCTGTCTCTTCTGCTTGGCATTACGACAGCAGAGGCTGTATGTGTGCTCAACTATTGTACCCAGAGGGGCATGAGTTGTATTATGTCTGACCAGCGGGCTGAGCTATTGTTGGAATTGTGCTATTAATAGGAAGAAAGGCAATAATTGAGATATGGTGTTAGACAACGGCTGCGGTCACAACACAACTGTCTGTTCTAGCCTCCCTGTCTGCATTTTATCCTGTCTGTCTTTCATTATTTGCTGCTTTTTATTTCTGTTTATGGCTGCTCTTCCATGTGACATGCCACACTTTCATTTGTAGGGCCTGCTGTGTGTGTTGCATTCATGCGTGCGTACACACACACACACACACACACACACACACACACACACACACACACACACACACACACACTAGTGCAGTCCGTGCCGCTGTGTGTGGGACCTACAGCCTTGCTGTCACATTTCAACCCTGCATGTCACATTCCTGTTGGACTTGGACGAGGGGGGAGATGCACATGCGCGTGCGGCCTGCAGATTTTTCTCGCTCTCTCTCTCTGATTCCCTCATGCTTTGATTTGAGGCGTAAGTCTTTCATAGGCAATTATAAGGAATCTGAATGATTCTAATTAGGTTCCGTAATGATTCTTTTAGTACTTTTGCAAAAGCAGATTTTTGAAGTCTTTTTATATGGTTAAAGGTTTAGTTAATGAGTCGTTAGTTATTATTAATAACATTTTTTTGTTACATTATATATATATATATATATATATACACACACACACACACACATACATATACAACCTGTATATAATGTATTATTATTGTTATTATTATTATTTTATATTATTTAGGGCGGCGACACGGTGGCATAGTGAGTAGCACGTTCGCCTTACAGCAAGAAGGTCGCTGGTTCGAGCCCTGGCTGGGTCAATTGCCATTACTGTGTGGAGTTTGCATGTTCTCGCAATGATTGTGTTGGCGTGGGTTTCCTCCGGGTGCTCCGGTTTCCCCCACAAGTCCAAAGACGTGGTATAGGTGAATTGGGTTGGCTAAATTGTCTGTAGTGTATGAGTGTGTATGGATGTTTCCCAGAGATGGGTTGTAGCTGAAAGGGCATCCGCTGCGTAAAACATATGCTGGATAAGTTGGCGGTTCATTCCGCTGTTGCGACCCCAGATTAATAAAGGGACCAAGCCGAAAAGAAAATGATTGAATGAATTATTTAGGGCGTGGAAGTAAAAAACAAATCAATATCTTGATATTAATCTATTCTCATTTTGACAAACTGATACTGATTCTTAAATCTCAAGACTAAATCTATTCAGTTTTCATTTAATGTGTGGAAATATCCTAATGAAGAATTATATATAGCATGCCTTTCATCCAGTAAAGCACCGTAAGAGCTTTGTGCTTTGTTACTTTTTATTTAAAACAAATTCTCAGCTTTGAATTATTATTATTTTTAAATGAAATAATAATAAAAAACATTTTGTTGCTATTTAATATATTGTGACCGATTGCTGAAGGTGCAGAGGTGTGGGAAGATGTTTTGGGGTGGGGTTGCTTCATACAAACAAATAGAAACTAACATGATTTAAAGGGATAGTCCACCTAAAACCGAAAATTGACTTTATTTCCCTTCCTTAACAGGTTTTCAATTAATCACATCTGTTGTACCCGTCAACTGTAGTTTTGTACTTGCTATGAAACATCGTTCTGACACCCTGTGCAAAAACGATTTACAGTAGATGTGTGAGCTGTAGATTTATAAAAATAATAATAAGCAGCCTGTGCAGGTACAGCATGTTAATTTAACAATTACAATTTACTGTTAAGTTACTTAAAGTTAATGTATTGATTTAATTTTGTCATCCAAAAAACTCCGTTTCCAATCCTGTGACAGCGCACTCCTCGAAATGTATCATTTCTTATGGCTAAATCAGTGTTTCATCCATGGAAAGATGTAAATGAGCTGCTTCTGCACAACATCATGTAATGTTGCATTTAATAATCATAAACTTGTATAGTTAATTGGCCGTTATATAACTCCAGGAAGGAATTCTTTGCGAAATATTTTTCAGATTATGGTTCCTTAATCTGCTTCAATATTTGAATAGATCCATTATGAAAACAAGTTATGACATCCACTATTTAAATATTTATAACAGGAGTAGAAAAGCAATTATATCATTAGAATAATAATACATAATCATTTAATTAGCATTTATTATATAATACATTTACTTATGCATGATGTTAACGTTTATTTACAGATTACTTTTTTATAGTAAGGCACCAAACAAATTTTACTATATAGTTTACAGCATTAGTGGTGTGACATTATGCTTTTTTGGCATAAAAAATGTTGTGTAAGAATTCTGAAATGTCTTAATATTCAACCCTAGAAATATGTTAAAATATACTATTGTCATCTAGTCGACAATGTTGTACAGAAGATTGTTATGTTGTATATTATATATTTCAATATTAAAGTCTGCATAAACTGGAAGTTGCTGAGACTAATTTCATGCACTCCCAACTGAAACAGAATATTGAGTAGGGGGCGGGGCTTTCTTTTTGCACATGCCTTGTAGCAAACTAACAGTAAGAGGGGCGTGGTTAAGAATATTGTGGCTTTAGCTGCTGAACTGATATCACCACAGAAGTATTGCCACCGCAAACGCAGAAGCAAATGGTCAGAGTTTAATTGTAGATTACTGAAAACAACCATTTAATTCAGTGGATTAACTTGCAATTAATTGTTCTCCAAAATAGTAACAGTGAGTACATACATAGACCAATACCGATTTTAATACAATTAAGATGATACTCTAAGAATCTACCATGTAAACAATGATTTGTTTTTTGATTATTGTTTTTAAATAAATATCATGATTTTCTCACTATTCTGTAGATGTAAAATAAAGGTTAAAATGAGTAATCTATTATTCTTAATTCTCAAACATATGGTAAAAAAAATTTAATATTAGGATGTTATTTACAACTTTACTACCTGTTATTCACAGCCTACACGCAGGTTATGTTTACTAAAGTAGTGCGTCCTCTCTTAAACAAACAGTGCATCAGCTTAAATGCATCAGAAATTACATTTTTGGGGTGATATTTACCTTATATACCTTGTACTTTACAGTATGCTGACCATTTGGAGGCGTCCACTTTGAGTAACACACAAACACACACACACACACACACAAATATATAAAATGTGAAGACTTGTGCAACCGCCTTTATGCTTCTCTGCTGAACTTGAAAATATAATTGGCTGAAGCGTAGAGATGCTGGATAAAGATTGTGTGGGGGTCGAATCGAGATCACAATCTTTATCCGATTAATCATGCAGCTCTAGTACTTACTGTCATCTGTTTGCACACATAGTGTGAGAACCAAACTGCAGGTAAACTTGTCGCAAAATTAAAAAATATATATATATGGTGCCATGAGGAACACGAACTGTTGTTGCATACAATCCCGTTCAACTTATAAATGTAAAAATCAATTCAACAAAAAAAAAAGGCAATTCATGTGAACACCTTAATCATATTATTGTCCTATTCAGATCAAGGCAAATAATTAGATTACTGATGTCCATGCAAAGTAGTCAGTGTGTGCCAGCAAGATAAACGTAATAAATTTGGACTCATTTGAATAATATGACTGTTTCTTTAAAAAATCTGAATGAGAAGCGTTTCACTGGGGCATTGATTGCCATCATTTATGCTTTTTTGAGTGATTATTTCTGATGAGTGTCTGTAAGATCTCTGCTCTGCTCGAAGAACCAAGAGGCGAGTTTGAGGCGTACCACCATCTTGCAGCCGTTTCGTCAGATAGCAGCTCGACTAAGACAGCGTTTCTTGATCCCCCTCCCTCCCAGTTTTGCCCTCTCTTCCCCTCTGTTTCCTCCCACTAGAGCCGATCCATTGACTAGAGCAGCGTCTGACTGAGAGCTCTCTGATCACTATGACTCAGAACCCTGCCTGCTTTGATCTGCAACACAAACATGCGCCACCTGCTGGCTGATTCCACAGCTGCAGATTGTGTCAGCTGCCATTTGAAAATGTGTGTGTGAAAGTTTCGCTGAAGCTCGTTGGTGCTGTGTAAATGCAGGATTTAGCTTTTATTAATCGTTGTCCTGGGTTTTTCGAGCTTTCCTGGTTAAAATAAGAGTTTGGATGGTCTTATCACACTATATAAATTTCACTCCGACACAACAGTAAGGGACAATATGGTTTATAGATGTAGAAGTCATGTGGTGGTGCTTTTTTTGAGGTTGCTTCTCAGATGCAAGTTGCTTGTTTGGAAATGGCTTAACTATTGGTTGTAGATAATATTATTCTTCCTTTTCTTAAATCGGTTAAATTAAATGTATTTCTATTATTGTGTGTTTCAATTCAAGTTGATTTGTAAAGCGCTTTTTACAATAATTGTTTCAAAAGGTGCACATTATTGCATTACAATCAAATACATGTTATTATATATAAACGGTTAACCAGCAGTTTTATAGCAAATAGGTGATGTCTGTGTAATGACGTGTATTGTAAGTGTATGTGTTTACTTGTAGTATCATAACATATCAGTCTTACTATATTGATTCTGAGGTAGAGTTGAGGAAATGTTGGAAAGTTACTAATCTTATTTTCTCTCTTTTCAGTTTCCTGGATAGGATTGACACTGTGAAACAGAGCGACTATACTCCCACTGATCAGGTCTGTAAAGATACAGCAAAGGTTCCCCCATGCTGGGTTTTGATAATGATAATAATTTAGTCTTAAATCTTTGGTTTAATGATATTATTGTGTCTGATGTCATTAATTGTATTTGTGAGTCCTACCTGTGTTGTCTTCCTCTCTCCAGGACTTGCTCAGATGCAGAGTTCTGACATCTGGGATCTTCGAGACAAGATTCCAAGTGGATAAAGTTAATTTTCAGTGAGTTTAACCAGGAGGCTTTTCACAGATTATTAAAACGTCACAGAACTATATAACACAATAGGACAGTAACACAGACATAAGCACAGTCAACAGCATCTTATTCACCCATGTTATTGTCATTTGCCTTTGTCAAATGCTTGATGTAAAAATGTTTGGCCTGACTGATGCATTATATTATTTTTCTCCAGTATGTTCGATGTTGGGGGACAGAGAGACGAACGCAGGAAATGGATCCAGTGTTTCAATGGTATGTGTTGTGCATTTGATACTTAGGAATGTTTTAGTTTGTTACATTTTGCTTTTATTTCTTTTTTATTACTTTATTACTCCGTTGATATGGTTTTAATTGCTGATTTCAAAGGGAAGACTAAGGCCCAATTCTACTGCTTGGCCCTTCCCCTTACCCCCCTGTTTTGCATGTTCATGTGAAGCAGTGGGTCTGTCCCAATTCTCTTCAGCTTAAAGGCGTAGGGCTAAGGGGAAGCGCTAGATAGCTCTTAATAGCTTTTGATAGATTTTCCAGGTCCACACTTGAAACAAAGAGGTAAGAAAATTTCCCAGAATACACCAGCTACGACAACATAGCTGTATACGCATGTCAGGAGATGCACAAATTAGTATTTTTTGACATTATTATGCATGTTTTAATTCATTACAGCATTCATGTTTTACCGTCATACTTAAAAAAAATATATGTAAAATAAAATAACAACGGTAAAATAAAACATAAATACCAAAAAATAACTCAACTGGAATAACTACAGCAGTCGCGATCGTCGATCTTATATGAAGTAAGAGATCACGATAAAGTGCAGGTGGGCTAGTCCCCCTCTGTTTCAAGGACAAAGGGGTAGGGGTAAAAAAGTAGAATTGGGATTGGACATGAATGCGTTTTTGTTTCACTTTAGTTTGTTCCATTTACTTTGATCCATTGATATAGTTTTAAAAGCTGATATCAAAGGGAAGATTAAACACACGTGTTTTTTAGTCTTTTTTTTATTTATTTATTTTTTTAACTCTTCTATCGATATGGGTTTAAATGCTGATGTCAAAGGGAAGATTAAATCCATTATAGTTTAAAGATATTTACAATGTAATGACTGGTGCTGTAGATTCTTAGTATAGTAGATGCTTTTAAAGTATTATATTTAGTATATTAGTAACACCTCTAATATACTAAGTTCTGTCTGTCTGTCTGTTCACAGAATTAGCACAAAGGTTATTAGCCTGGCTTATACATTGGCGTATTTGTTGCAATCAAGAAGTAGTTGAAGGGTTTAGATGCAAAAACCTCTAAATGCCATTAGATATTTCATATTCTAAAATTTGCATTTTTCTCAGACTCCTGTGTGTGGGCTCAGTAACTTTACTTTTATAGTGACGAATAAGTTCCTTTCATTGCCTTTAAAGTGAAATAACTAAACATAAACATGGGAGGCAACATTTTTTTAGACGGCATCTGAACTCTTCAGTTATAAAATAATGTGTGCCTAGCTAGTTCAAATGAAATGCTAAAAAAACAAAAACGTGTCGTCTTTGTTACAGACGTGACAGCCATCATTTTCGTGGTAGCCAGCAGCAGTTATAACATGGTGCTCAGAGAGGACAATCAGACCAACAGACTCCAGGAGGCACTTAACCTGTTCAAGAACATCTGGAATAACAGGTACCTTTTTAAACACGCTCACACATGTAAATAACTAGAAGGCTTGGTGAAGGTGGTAAGTTCCACTCGCAGTTTCTTCTAATTTTAGATTTTCTCATCATTTTCTCTTCCTCTCTTTTCAGGTGGCTTCGAACCATTTCTGTCATTCTGTTCCTAAATAAGCAGGACTTGCTGGCTGAAAAGGTTTTGGCGGGAAAATCAAAAATTGAGGATTACTTCCCAGAGTTTGCACGCTACACTACACCAGATGATGGTCAGTAAAAAATTGTTCATGTAGTTTGAGTACACATTAGGCATGGGCTAGTATAAGATTCTGATGGTATGATAACTTTGGATAACATCATGGTTTCACAGTATTGTGATTACTGCTCTAAAATAAGTTCTTTTTAAAAGTCTGGGTAAAAACTAAAACTTTTTTCCCCTTTAAAGTATTTTGGAGCCGTAAAAATGACAGGCTAAATAATTCAAATGAATCGTTGACTTCTGCTGTCTTCATTAGTTTTAATATACTGGTTTCTTTACCATTTTAAACAGCATTTTTCTGCTGAGGAGATACTGTTGTCCTAAAAAACTGAAACAATTTATTTTATTTTTTTAGAAAATTAAATAAAATCTTACATATACCGTAAGAATGGTATACCTTGAAAACTGTTGTCGTCCCATGCCTAATACACATTCTTGTTTTAACCAATGTTGAACTGCAGAGTGGACTCATAGATTAGGAAATCAAAGCATGTACTATAATTAAGGTACCCCAACTTTTATTTTCAACAGCAACACCAGAGCAAGGGGAAGATCCACGAGTTACGAGAGCAAAATATTTCATCCGAGATGAATTCTTGGTGAGTCTGCTTGTTCTTCCAGAGACAAAATCATTATGCAACACTCTATTTATGCCAGTTGAGGAAAATACAACCTATTTATTAATTAATGTTTTGTTTGTTAATCTCAATTAATTAATTGTTAGAATTTTTTTAAAAGAAATGAATACTTTAAAGATTTTAAATTGTAATTAAACCATTTTAAATGTTAAACAGCACAATAATATTTAAAGGTCCCATGAAGTGCTTTGAAATGTGCATTTTTTCCCATATTTGACGTAATCTCAACAGAAACACGAAGAGAGGGTGGGACAGTGTAGCTCCTCCTCTTTTAAAAAAACAAAACAACCAAGAGCATCGTTTTTATTACAGCTCAGTGAGCTCAAGCACATCAAATGACAAGCAAATGAGAAGCGCCTTGTAGGGGACTGGGTATGTCAGATACTAGAGAGCATTTGATTGGTTATGATGTGATGAGAAACTAGTATGAGGTGATGTAAATAAAACTGTTGATCCATTTAGGCGGAAGTGATAAGTTTTACATGTTGATATCAGTTTATATCTTCTAAATGCAAATTTTGTCACTGTTTTGGAGCACACTAGATTATAGATTTCTTAAAAACAAACAATACTGATACTAGCATCTCAAAAAGTTATTTTAATTTCATGGGACCTTTAATATTGCTACAAAACACTGAGGACATAAAATTAAATGTAGAATATTACTGTTTCTATAGTAGTTTTTGTGAGCAAGTTCAAATCTGCTCTGTGTATATATATATATATATATATATATGCATGTAAAAACTTCAGTAGATAATTTCTTTGTCTTTGATTTGAAATAATTGAATCCTAATAAGATATTGATTTGTCTATACAGAGGATCAGTACAGCGAGTGGAGATGGCCGGCATTATTGCTACCCCCACTTCACCTGCGCCGTGGACACGGAAAACATCCGCCGAGTGTTTAACGACTGCAGAGACATCATCCAGCGCATGCACCTACGACAGTACGAACTCTTGTGATCGCAGCAGGGATGACAGGATGCAAACTCACCACCTGAACTTTCTTTAGGCCCCCCTGCCCTACATCACGCCCCAATTTCAAAACCACGAACCTTCAAACTGATGAGTCCCCACCTCTTACACACATGCATATTATATAGATATATACATATGCGTATGTATATATATTCACATATATATATACATACAGACACACACACACATACACACAAACAAACACAAACATGGCCTTTCTCCATCCTGAGTGACTAGGGGCTGGGGCAAGGGGACGCACTGTGTTACTGATGAAAGCGTGGCTGTGATATCTGGCAAAAAGACTTGTTAACACAGCCAAGGACTACCGATGTTAATAAAGAGAGAGAGGAAAACAAAAACATGTGAGAGGGAGAGGGAGGGGGGGAGGAAAGAGGGAAGAAAAAAAAACTGTCCAGGACTGCTCAGGACAAGGAAGCCATTTCGTACACATACAGACACATAATGCGTCCAGCTAAACTCCTGACCCGCAGTCCTATGTATGTTACATGTCAAACTTGTCTTTTTTCCAATCATATGCCTAAACACACATTACTTATATTGATGCGCACGCACAAGACATACACACGCTATTCTTATCCTCCACCATTTTGGTCCTGTTGAACGTGTAGTGCCTGTGCGAGCCTGGTGTGTCCCTTTTACCTTTTCCCTATTTCCCCTTTTTCCCAACAGCCCATCCCACAAGGTGGACCGCCCCCTCCCCCCTTGGTTGAGAGCAAAACCATGGACCATACATTTAAAACAACAACAAACAAACAAAAGAAAAACAGAATGTAGAGCAAAAATGTATCCCCCCGCCCCAACAAACCTGGAGGGTTTGGAGCTTTTACTGCTCCGGGTTGCTTTGCGTGTGGAGCAGAGAATGACTTGAACACAAGACCCATCACATGACTCGCTTCTCAAGACGCATCGCAGGAGAGGCGAGCGCATGCAATGCTAGATTCATGCAGAACAGTGAACTAAATGCAGTGCAAAAAATCCAAAATATATATATATATATATATATTCCTGTAATAATACAACTTTTTTGTTAGTTTCCCCAGTTTGTGTGTTGCTGTGTGCAAATATGCACCATTTTAAACCTCTTGTTTTCCTGGTTGCTCTCTCCTGTTTTCCGAGTGTCATTCCTCTCTCTCCTGTTCTTTCTCTTCTCCTTATCTTTCTCTCTCTCTCTGTCTGTCTCCTCCCTACTGCAAAAATCTTGTACACTGACACGTGGGGACTTCATCAGACTGAGGGTAAGACAGAGTAATGACGCGAGACATGAGAAGGATGTCTAACGGATGGCCTAGTCGCTCTCTCTCTCTTTCTCTTCCCCCTTCCTCCCCTCTGACTTCCTCTCCTCCCCTTTAGCCTGGCTTTTGGTCTGTCTTTTGATTTCTCTGCTGGATCATTATTCTTGTACAGACTGTAAAATGTATTATTTTGTACAACTTTATTGAAGAAAAAAGTAACTTGTAGAAGCTCCCTGTGCCTTGATCACGACTGTACGTGTAAAATGAGCTAAGATGTAAGTAAGATATGTTTCATTGCGCTGTTTGGCTCTGCCCTGCCTCTGTCGATTCCCTTGAACTCTGACCCCCTCGACCCACTCCCCAATCGCCTGTTTGCTCATCAGACTCTGGGTGGACATTGCCCTCCCCCTGCCCCTCCTTGTGCCGATCCAGAACCACCGGCCTCCCTGTACAACTAGAATGAAAAAGTGACACCGGTGTCAGATCGGCAACTGAGCGTGACTTTTACTGGCACTGCTTATCAGTGGAGTTTGGGGGAGATGCTGTCTGTCACATCCCCCCCCTCTGTTTTTTTATTTTTATTTTCATTCGTTTAACCTGCCTCTGGTTTATGTTTTAGGATTCAAGGCGAGACGCCTGATGCTGTGTAGTACAAAGCAAGAAACATTATATACAGTATATATAAATATATATATTTATATGTGTAAATATATTATTTATATATATGTGTTTGCTTTTTACAGGTTTTCTTTGCCTTTTTGGGTCAGTGGCAACAATAGTCAATTTTAGAGGCAGGGTGTGGGGCTTTTTTTGTTTTCTTTATTTCTTTTTTTTTTAGCTTTAACTCTGTTGAAGGAGAAAATCCAAATGCAAAAACATTGCTTGTCTCTTCGTAAAAAAAACCAAATTCCTTTGCTAAAAAAAAAAGAGTGAAAAAGACAGCAAATCTGTCGATGTATTAAGTGTACAAATTGTTTTGATAGCTGCACAGTCAGATATTGGGTTCATATCCCCCCTCCCATGGTATTCATGTTTATTTCTTTATAAAAAAGAAAAAAAAAGAAAAAAGAAAAGAAAAAAAGCTGCTCTACAAACTGACATACTAACAAAAACAGGCCGCCCATCACCGGACAATGACCAATTGTAACCCTCTCTGTACCACACTTCCTGTCCTGCTACCCAGTCACATGAAAGCAGGGGCCAGCTTTTGGTGCTCTAATGGTCCACTTTGTTACACAAACAAAGTATTTATTTTTGTTTTATTTATTTGTCATTTTATACTACTATATTTTTTTTTCCCAAAAGGCCATAATTTGAATCAAAAACTCTAACGTCTAACCGGTCTGTTCCGGTTGTGTTTTCTGCAAAATGTGGTACAGGTGTTATGCATATATAATAACATTTAATGTAAATGTTATTCTATATAATAACATTTTTGGTTATGGGTGTGGGATGGGGTGGGGGGGAGATGTTAAGCTATGACATTTTAGTATGTTTACTTTTTTTATTTTCTAGTTCAGACTCGCTGCAGCAATAAGTGAGTGAGATTTGAGTACCAAACGCCCCCTTGCCTGACTCTGTCTCTATAAGAAGTGTTTTCAGTGTATATGTTGCTTTTTTTTCCATGTCTCTCACACTTACTGTACATTTTGTACAAAGATTCAAATTACAGCAGTAAAAGAAGAGTGTAACACTGTCTGAGTCACACACACATGCACACACATCCTTTTCACAAGGCTAACTCTGTTTTTTGGCCCAAATCAAACTATAAAGGAAAATGTAGTTGCTCTTACAGTGATGGTGGTTCTTAAAGGTCTAATAGACACTTTGCTATATGTTTCTAAAGAGGCTAAATTAACTTATCATGTGCTGCCTTTACAGTTTCAAAGCCATTATGCAATACATATTCTAATATGATTTCAGAAATCACCTAGTTGTCCTTAAACTGCTCACTATTTCTCTTGCAGGCAGGCACATGACCATAAATATCTTACATTTATGAACTGCATCTTAAATGATCACCTATGGACAAGTGTGTTAGTGTTAGCCCTTTAAAGATCTTAATGTCAAAAGCTTGTTTCTAATCTGGAAGAGCATTAATTGTGTCGTTTAAAACAGACAAAAGGAAGTAATAACTAGTCTTAAAGTTATCAGGTGATTCGGATTATTGTATTATCAAACACTTAAGTTACACTTACTTTATATATTTTAAACTCTTAATATCAGTTCTCATTGCAACAACACAATCTTTAAAGCAACAGTAGCTGTTTTTATGGTTGGACATATATGTCAGCTTAAGCAGTTGGGACCTCAGAATAGCGTTATATGTTGCACATCATATATTTTAGTTAAAGTCTAAACATTAACTCTGATCATAACACAAAACATGGTTAGTGTGATATTTTAGTTTCACACTTGTTAATGAAATCTAATGATGTTCCAATGAGTCTTAAACACACCGTCTACAGGACTTAATATAATGGCAAATTCATAAATGTTATGATTTGCAGCTTATTGCAAACTAGTAAATATGAAGATACACTTCATAGTATTTACAGCCTGGTTAGTATCATTTAGCTAGCCTTTTGCATACATTAAAACAAGGATTCTCCTCCACTGAAGCAGGAACAAATCACTTTTAACTCAAAATTTGGGATCATTATAAAAAACAATAACATTATAAATAACAGTATACAAAAAACAAAACAAAATGGTTTTATTATTATAACTTCATAAGGGCCTTCACGTGTTTTGCGTTCAGAACTCCAGACTAGCATTTCCATGTGGTTTAATGGCAAGTTTGTCTTTGAAGTCTAAAAAGTATTTTAGATCTTTTTAATGATTAAATCTGACCACTATGTGGACTACTAAAGCAAATGTCTTTTTGCAGAATGAAGCTTTATTCAGTGTTTGTCAATCTCAACTGCACATGATCTACAGGGACACCCACTGGACTGGATGTATTGGTCAAAACACATACGTTCAGCGCCATCTGCTAGACAGATACCGACTGCATCTGATCCACATTAAAAGTAATGTAGTTTCCTAGAACAGGCCGTTTTCTACTAAATTGTCAGCAGTGATTATGCTCAAAGGTAAAAATAAACGTAAAAACAGGAGTAATACAATATAATTAGAAAAGAATATTAAAGTTAGATTTAATTTTATATAATATGAATAATAAATATAGTATGCAAACCCATAAAACCTATTTACTATATCTTTAAAATGTTTCATATAAAACATACATGGCATACATATGGAGGTTTATCCAAGTAATGCCAGCCTAAGGTTTCTGATATGACAATGTGTACAATATTTGGATCGAAACATAACTTATTCACAAAGTTGCCATTGATTTGTGTGACCAGAATGATTTCAAACAGCGCTGCTCAAAATGGCTCTTCTGACAGTTTGGGAGTTCACAACACTCCCATTGAATGACACACTCTACTAGCAAATTACTATTTTAAGTGTCTTCCTCTAGAGGGCGCCTGACGGCCCAGTGGACCGAGCTATCTAAGCTCTCTTTTGGGTGGTGACGTTTATTAACAGCATAGGTAAATAATTGAAATCTGCTCAATCAATCTCTTTATTTGCATTCTCAATTTTTTTACAAAGTCTTTAACCAGTAATTTAATCTGACTAATGTTATATTCCTCTATGGTCAACAATATACTTGAGAATAATTCAAACTTAATCAGGTGACACGGTGGCTGTCCCACATCAAGAAAGTCACTGGTTCGAGTCCTGGCTGGGTCAGTTGGCATTTCTGTGTGCAGTCCAAAGACTTGCAGTATAGGTGAACTGAATAAACTAAATTAACTAAACCGCAGAGTGAATGAGTGTTTGTGGATGTTTCCCAATAGTGGGTTGCAGCTGGAGAGGCATCCGTTGTGTAAAACATATACTGGATAAGTTGGTGGTTCGATTCTGCTGTGAATAAAGGGACTAAGCCGAAGGAAAATGAATCAATGAATAAAACTTAATATTTAATTATATATTGGCAGTGACAGTAAAATACTTATTTCTGTCAAAACTATTACTTGTTAATTACTATCCTCTCATTTTAGATTACCATTGTTTACAGGCTGGTCATTAACCGTAATAAATTAACAAATGCGAGTTAACGTTGTTTCTCTTCCGTTGGCTGTTTTTTAATCAATTCTAACAATGCATATAGTATGCAGTATATTTTAGTGTGCTAATAAAATTGCAAAGACTGTATTGTAATTATTCATTTTCTTTTTGACTTAGTCCCTTTATTAATCTGGGGTCGCAACAGCGGAATGAACCGCCAACTTATCCAGCATAAGTTTTATACAGCGGATGCCATTCCAGCTGCAACCCATCTCTGGGAATTATTGTAATTATTTAAATATGTAATTGATCCACAGTATTGTAATCTTTTCACTTGAGTAGCTCATGATAACAGGGTTTTGTCAGCTCAGAGCAGTATGGTTCACTTATAAAGTGCATTTGAATATGCAACATAACGAACAACATAATTTTGCAATGACAATGGATTATTAATATGTTGTCAACAACAGAAAAGCCAATCAAAAGAGCGGTGTCTTGGCGGAGCCTGAAACACGTTAAATAATAAACAATTATTGGTTTAGTTATTTTGCCGTTGTTGTTATATTTAATAAACAATTATAATAGCAATAAATAAAAAATTTATAAATATTGTTAATCAGAAAAATATATATAAAATTACCATTATAGACTAGCCTCTGCAAATTCTAACATTTGTTTTAAAATCACGGCGTCACGGTGGCACAGTGGAGAGCATGATTGCCTCACAGCAAGAAGGTCGCTGGTTCGAGCCTCGGCTGGGTTAGTTGGCATTTCTGTGTGAAGTTTGCATGTTCTCCCTGCAGTCGCGTGGGTTTCATCAGGGTGCTCCGGTTTCCCCCACAAGTCAAAACATGTGGTACAGGTGAATTGTATAAGCTAAATTGGCCCTAGTGTATGAGTGTGAATGAGAGTGTATGGATGTTTCCCAGTGATGGGTTGCAGCTGTAAGGGCATCAACTGCGTGAAACATATGCTGGAAAAGTTGGCGGTTCATTCCACTGTAGCGACACCAGATTAATAAAGGGACTAAGCCAAAAAGAAATTGAATGAATGAATGTTTTAATACTATCACAAAGTTTTCAAAGTTACATATAGCCTGAAAATATTCTAAACGCCCCTAAAGTGTAGTATTTTACACCAGAGCCACATTTATTCATTTTCATTTGGGTGTCTTGTTAGGACTGTATATTTGTTGTTCTCTCTAATAATAAAAAGCCATCCGGAGAGCTCTGGTTCACGCCAGCCCAGAAGGCGGCGCTTTACTCCATTATCCAATGACGTATAATACACGCGCCGTTCGCTGTTCTTGCACGTATATTGTAAACAGTCGTTTTGTTTTGTATAAAATAATTGCGTTTTTCCTCCTCAATGGATGAAGAATACTACAGCAATGCTGGAGAATGGGACACCCAAGACGGCAGCATGGTAATACACTGAATCCCCATTCACAGACAATAAGATCATGCGACTATATGCTGAATGTTTTCCTCGCTGCAGCTTTTGAAATCAGGACTTGCCTTATTTTCTGTTATTCATAAGTTAGTTCAAGCAATGATACGATAAATGTTCATGATTGCACCATGACATAGTGTCCTAATAAAACATGGGACATGGACAAACATGTTATTACCACGGAACCATGTCCAAAAGTGCTGTAGATGTCCATAACCGTATGACAGTAGAAGTATTAATAGTCATACTCAGTGTGTGAATTATATATTGTCTATCGGGGAAGAGGTCGGCTTTTTTCAGTTTGTGTAATGCACGCCTCAGCTAACCAAATTCACATATGTATTATAATTACATCTCATGTATTAATCGATCTTGTTTTATTTGAAGATATAATGACATTTAAAAAATGCAAATGCACAGAGTCAAAGTATTTTATCTTGTCCATTTTCCTTATTAATTATGCTTGGGCTGGACAATTAAATTACTGCAATATTGCCATTTCAGCTTAGATGAACACTCATTTAGTTTCTTATTTGTCACCCCGCTTTTTAAGTTCACTTTAAAAGTTACATGGCTAATATTTGCATTTTACTTCAACAATAACTACTGTAAAAATGTTTGTGATATGCACACGTGGCAATATTAAGTGCAGAGCCTTATTACAAGAACCATTATATCGTTCATGAGCTGCACTTTGATTTGCTATTAAAAGATTACCTGCCAGTTTCTGCCCTTCTCTGTTGCTCCAGGAGGATGGATACGGGGATGCTGAGGCTGACGGAAAAGTTCAGGAAGATTGTCTGCAGAAATTCTCCAGCAGAGACTACATCATGGAGCCCACCGTGTTTAACACCCTGAAATCGTAAGCCAACCATATTGACAGCGTGTGATTTCTATTGATGAATAGTAGAGATGATTAAAAGCAAGACTTGATTGTGTGTTTGTCTTCGCAGGTATTTCCAGGCAGGTGGTTCACCTGAGCACGTCATTCAGCTGCTCTCGGAGAATTACTCCGCTGTCGCGCAGACCGTCAATCTGCTGGCCGAGTGGCTCATTCAGATGGGTCAGTGCATAGTTCGCATAAATACAATCCCTTTTAAAATGTATAACGTTATACTTGAATCTTGAACACTTCATGACTCCCTACAGGGCCAGTCCTATATTTAAAATGATAAATTAATTATAAAGTTATTAACCAGGCGGTCGAAAACCTAACTAAAATGATTGTTTTCTTCAAACTTCACATATGGGTTTCTGATATATGGTAATCAATAAATATTACATATGACATGGAAGTTCATATTTAGTTTTCACATATATAAAATGTCATATGACACATATATTTGAACACTATTGCAAAAATGACCGCTTAACGTTAACATATATGTTTCAGCCACTAGAATTCCAATGAATTAAAGGTTAAGTTTAACTCAAATTTTAAGCTGTACGTTTATGTCATTTTTACTGACATATTTGAACATATCTAAGTATATTTCCCCGCTTTGTGAATGGGTCTACTAGTATAAACAAACTAATACAAACCAACCGTTTATACTATCCAGTCAGTGTGAGTTCATAATGGCGGTTACATTACATAGGCCTCCTACAAGTATGCGGTTCAAATTTAGAAACTGACAACCGCATTAGTAAACAAAACGTTGCCATCATAAATTAGTTTACAATGACTTCTTAAACGAGTTTTATTTGCGTCATTGCTAAATAATCACCTCCTTCTTCGACAATTAACGTTATATACCTAATATTAACGTTAGTTATACAAGTAGTTGTCTGCCGTACTGTTCATGAGAGGCACGTCGTGTTTGGTGTGTTTTATGTTTTCATGTGTGCTTTCAGATAAACTTACAGATAAATATGTTGTATGAGCTATGAAGATTATAAGTCCAGGCACGTTTGTCCACCGGAGAAAGATAACGTTACTCTGCTCTGTTGAGGCGCGACTGCTCTTTCATTACTCTCCGTTACATTATTAACGGAAGTACCTGCGCTTTAATTGGACGCGTGTCACAGCTGACTCCGCTACGGCGCGAATCAACAAGGATCGTCACATAGGTGTCATTCTAGAATTGCGGGTATATTTTGCGTCTAAATCCTGTGTATTAATTTACTTTTTGGTAACACTTTATTGTAAGGTTCATTAGTTAATGCATTTACTAACATGAACTAATCATGAACAACACTTGTACAGCATTTATTAATCATAATTTAACATTTACTAATGTATTATTAACATCCAAGTCCATGCTTGTTAGCACCATGAGTTAACGAACTAACAACTGTATTTTCATTAACTAACTTTAACTAACATGAACAAATACTGTATTAAATGCATTGTCCATTGTTTGTTCAAGTTAGTAAATGCATTAACATTAACTAATGAACCTTATTGTAAAGTGTGACCTACCATTTTAGTGATAACACAAATTTATATCAAGTTATCTCTAATGTGTAATGTAAATTGTTTGTGTAATTAATGTAATTTTGTCTTGAAAATATCAACGTAACTGTACCTTATAAATTTGTTAATTTCAATTATTATTATATGTCAACTCCAATCGGACATTTCATTGAATTTCTCATTCACTTTTTAAAAAAAATAATGAGATCAAAATGCGTAACATTCTGGTTTAATCACGCCATGTGGAATATGGTTTGAAGTTAGCATTTTAAACAAATAAAAATGTTGGAAAAAGACAACTGTTATTGTTGATGTATTACAATCAATTAAATAACAATTAATAATTAAACATTTAGCATCGTTTTGTATGTGTGTGTGGCACTGTTATGAAGTAAGGACTTTTGACTGCAAACCAAATCTACATTCGGGTGTAAATGCAGTAACCTAACCTAACCTATAATGAAATGTACCTGCAATTCTAAATGAGTCACATGTTGTGTGACTTCTGTGTGTCTTTGCAGGTGTGGAGCCTGCGCAGGTGCAGGAGCGTGTAGAGAACCATTTAAAGAGTCTCTTGATCAAACATTTTGACCCTCAGAAAGCAGACTCTATTTTCACAGTGGAGGGAGAGGTAAGGCTCATATTAATAATAATAAATAAAACATTGTCTATCTTAAATTGAACTGTCTGTTCTGCATAGGCTACTTTAAAAAATCCAGAATGGTGTTTTTTTTAGCAATGCCATAAAATAACTAGTTTGTTTTTTCCAAAGTTCTCTGAAGAACCAGTTTGTCTGTTCATGTATGTCAGAATATGATGAAATAATGCTCAGACTAATAGGTGTGAATCTCCATCTCTATGCAGACGCCAGCATGGCTGGAGCAGATGATAGCTCACACAACATGGAGAGATCTGTTCTACAAACTAGCTGAAGCTCATCCAGACTGTCTGATGCTCAACTTCACTGTCAAGGTAAAAACAAACACACACAAACACTTCAGTCAGATTATTTATATTGTTAAAATGAGTTTCTGAAATAGCAACATAGTGGCTCAGTGGTTAGAACTGTCGCCTTACAGCAAAAAGGTCGCTGGTTCGAGTCTCGGCTGGGTCAGTTGGCACTTCTGTGTGGAGTTTGCATGTTCTCCTCATGTTGGTGTAGGTGCTCTCAAAGACATGCGCTATAGGTGAATTGAATAAACTAAATTGGCCGTAGTGTATGAGTGTGAATGTGAGAGTGTATGGGTGTTTCCCAGTACTGGGTTGCACCTGGAAGGGCACCCGTTGTGTAAAACGTGCTAGATAAATTGGCGGTTCATTCCGTTGTGATAACAATGACAAAAATGAATGAATCGAAAGTGAATGAATGAATGCGTTGCTGAAATGATAACACATTTCATGTTCATGTTCGTTGTATGCAGTTGATTTCAGATGCAGGATACCAAGGAGAGATCACGAGTGTTTCCACAGCCTGCCAACAGCTGGAGGTTTTCTCCAGAGTCCTGCGTACCTCTCTGGCCACACTACTGGACGGAGGAGAACAAAACCTGGAGAAAAATCTGCCTGAATTTGCGGTGAGCACAGAAATGAAAATGGCTGACTGGGGCTGATGGAGTATACACTAATCTGTGTATCTATTTAGTCACTAGATGGCACCAAAGAGTGAAATACAGTAGCATGACGGATAAGCATAAGTTTATATGTTTGTGAATGTATTGACTTTATTCCGCCAGCCCACTTTTAATACTTCTCTCTTCCGCTTTTTGTCATCCAACCTCCGGTACGCTGACACAGTACATCAGATGACTGTTTCAGGAAAGTCATTACATAGTATATACAGTTAGCTGTCATTTTAGAAAAATGGCATTTAATGCTAGTTCAGTAAATGCGGAGCTGGGAGTACGGTGAAACCTCCCTGCAACCATCAGATGGTCTCATATTGCTCCATCCATCGTTACAATTAATGTGGGTAGACGATATGAGCCAGAGGTAACTTACGGGGATATTTTTAATCGCTCTGTCCTGTCACAAGGAGTAGATGGAGCGTTTATGAAGACTTATAAAAGTACCGAGGCCTACCAATATTTACACAGTGGGAAAGTTGGTGGTGTTCTATTACACAGTGAGGGGGATTTCGTCTTATTAAAAGCGAGTGTGCACCCCAGCCAGTCCAGCAGTCCATGCCACTCAGCGTGGGGGCTACTTAGTAAGCAGGGATCAGTGGAGACTACAGGATGTTCATGCATCGCTGGTTTAGGAAGGTCCTGTTGCCACGCAGCCTTTATATTATAAAGTAAAATATAAGGCAAGTAAATATATAAATAAACAGTAATGTCTTGTAAGGTCTGTGTGAACATAAGTAAGCCATAAATGTAAACAGTATGCTAACGTATTTGTGTAATAATACACAGCTGCTGACTCGGTTACTATCAGCAGACTAAGTATCTGGTCAAATCTCTTCATTTGTGAGGTATTGAGCTCATTCTTCAATGCTGAAGTGCACCCGTTTTAGCGATTTGTTTTAGAACTTCCGATTCAGTCGCCTATAGGAGAAATGACAAGGAATAATAAACGGCAGAAAAAGGTCAAACTACTCGCTCTACAAACAAGTGTTTGCATGACTGTACAGACAAAATAGAATAATAGAATAAGAAAATATCAGTTTGCAACATTAGGCAGCAAAACGAGCTGTTTTTAATGTCTAAAATGAATGGAAGTGAATGAAACCGGAAGGCTCAAGACAAAAAGACTCAAATGGCTACGCCCGCTCGTACACAGAGAATAAGGTCAATACACTGACAGTAAAGATGTTTCATACCCGAATTAGCCTGTTTTATTCAGCAGGTTGTTATCTCAGAATAGCATATTATTGAATGTCATGACTGACCAATCAGAATCAAGTACTCCACAGTCTTGTAATAATCTGTGTTAATGCACATTTTGAAGCATCACTTAAAAAAAAAGTGACAAAAATGTCACATTTTCAGAAAAAATACTTTGGTTTGTAGTGAACATTAGACCCACGTGGCTCCATTATGCTTGCCTTGTTTCTTGTTGGTTGCTAGGTTACCAATACTACAATCAGCTGCTCTAATAACAATAGAAACAAAAAGAAAAGAAATCTGTATACTTGAATATAGGTTTATTTGTCTTCACTTTTTTCTGTCCATGGTCAAACACAAGCTCTCACATTATTAGTGCTGTGTAAGCATTATCTAAACAAATTTTACATAGATATAAATATAAATTGAAACTAGAATAGATTGTTGCATGTTTTACGTTGTGCTGTAATAAATTTGAATTTGGTTTGTTGCGAACATTAGACCCATGTGGCTTCATTTTGCTTGCCTTGTTTATTGTTGGTTGCTAGGTTACCAATACCACAATCAGCTGCTCTAATAACGTAATAGAAACGCACCTAATTCACATTTGTGATTTAGAAATCTGACAAACTTTGAAAATGTTTGCTTGACGTTAAGATGGAAACCGAATGTGTGTTTATGATTGCATTATCTGATCATATCTCATTGTTGCATGTATTTTGAGCAGAAAATGGTGTGTCACGGTGAGCACACATACCTGTTCGCTCAGGCCATGATGTCCATCCTTGCTCAGGAGGAGCAAGGCGGGTCAGCAATGAGGCGAATTGGACAGGAAGTACAGAAATACGCCCATGAGAGGTGCGTTCATGTGACATTCTCAGTCGTTTGACATGCCTCATTGAAATGCAAACTAATATCAAGCATCGT
The DNA here is from genome assembly GCA_903798035.1 of Danio albolineatus. Lineage (NCBI taxonomy): Eukaryota > Metazoa > Chordata > Actinopteri > Cypriniformes > Danionidae > Danio > Danio albolineatus. Next base: position 8,022,522 of record CAIGQQ010031496.1, read on the forward strand.
TCATTTGTTTTGCTCTGTTTAGGGGACATGATGCCAGTCAGATCACATTGGCGTTGGGCACGGCTGCTGCATATCCACGTGCATGCCAGGCGCTCGGTGCCATGCTGTCCAAAGGGGCTCTGAACCCAGCAGACATCACAGTCCTGTTCAAGATGTTCAGCAGTATGGATCCACCTCCTGTAGAGCTGGTCAGAATCTACATTTATACATTTAGCAAGACACTAATGACTAGGGCCAGACAGAATCTGCCGATATTTTTCGCTATTTCTGCACAGGATTTTGTAAAAATCTGATTCATGCTGAATGATTTTGGGAGTATCGTAACTAAAAGCTTAATATATGAAATAAAAAATAATATCTTTAACTTTTATTTAATGTTTAAAATGCAAATCCACATAGATCCACTTATTTGGTAAACAAAGCAAGTCTCTCACGTAATATCTCTACTAAAAGACAAAATCAAATGAACACCTTTATATTAGTCAATATTATTTCTGAAATTCATTTAAAAGTTCAATAAATATAAATTTACACACATTTACACAAGCAAATAAATAGACTCAATTGTGGGCTAAAAATCTGTGGAAATCTGTGGGCGCAGATTCCATGTGAGAATACTAATGACTAGGGCCAGACAGAACCTGTGGACATTTTTTGCTATTTCTGCAGAGCATTTAAAACCTTAATATATGAAACAAAAATAATACCTTTTAACTTTTTTATTTAATGTTTACGATGCGAATCCAATTAGATCCACCCAAACAAAACAAAGCAAGTCTTTCATATAAAATCTCTACTGAAAGACAGAAAATAGCATTTTACAAACTGTATTGTAAGTAAATCATGAATATTTTCATATTAGTCGATATTATTACTGAAATTAATTTGAAAACTGAATAAATCTAAATTTACACACATTTACGCAAGTAAATAAACAGAATCAATGATGGGCTAAAAATCAGTGGAAATCTGCACGCACAGATTCTGTGTGGGCCTACTAATGACTCACAACAGAGAAGCATAAGTCAACAATAGTCTGTGATCAGGGTTCATACGGTCATGGAAACCTGTAAAAGTCGTGGAAGTTTGACTTGGCTATATCCAGGCCTGGAAAAGTTTTGGAAAAATAGAAAAACCCACAAAGTTTTTTAAAAGTCATAGAAAAGAAATCTGTATACTTGAATATAGGTTAGTTGTCTTCACTTCTTTTCTGTCAATGGTCAAACACAAGATCTCACATTATTAGTGCTGTGTGAGCATTATCTAAACAAATTTTACATAGATATAAATATAAATTGAAACTAGAATAGATTGTTGCATGTTTTACGATGTGCTGTAATAAATTTGAATGATGATTGTTGGATCATTGTTTTTCTAGAACATTAGAAAACATTGCCTGAAACATTAGGTTATGAAATTTTACTTAATTCTTGAAAAAATCATGGAATTGTAGTAGGAAATTTGTGTATGAACCCTGTGTTATATTTGTTAGAAAACAAGCTTGAGCAAAGAAAGTAATCAATAAAAACGTGATTTTTCTTATGCACACATACAGTATGAAGACTCCGTCCAAGTGCCATCTGAAATTTGCATTGAAAAAGAGCATTATTGTCAGCCTCCTTTGTTTATGTTGAGTTATTTCCCTTTGAAGACCATGAAAAGAACTTGATCTTTGCCATAAAAGTGAAATTACTGAACACACACACAGAAGCCTGATAAAATGCTCATTTTAGAAGAACATTTCAGATGGCATTTAGAGGTTTTTGCATCTCAACTTTTCGTCTTTAATATCTGTGTAATAGTATAGCAGTTAATAAATGATCTTAAGTATTAAATGTATAAAAGTTTGAGTTGGTAGTTAGTTTTCCATCACTCAGCTCTTTTTCAATGCCATATTTTGGAAAAAAAAAAAATTGCAAAAAGGTTTTCATGCTAACTTGAGGTGGTTTGAACCTGTGCAAAAAGGTTCATGTAAATAATAGCAAATGGAAATTCATTTGCAGAATAACTTCTGATGTAGCGAACATTATACTCATGACACAATGGCTGCGTCCGAAATCGCCTACTACACAGTAGCTACTTCATTTGAATTTGAATTTACGTGACCGTTAGAAAAGTATGTTCTATATAGTATGAATGTGAGTAGTATGAATGGAAATCAGACATATAGTCACCTTGGAATTATAAGATTCCATCTGCATTCTGAATGGTTTTGAGATATTGAGCTAAAACGTTTTTGCGTTCCATAGCAAACAGTACATGTGTAACAATTGTTTTTTAAATAAAAATTCTTAAAATGTAAACAACTTATAAAAAAACATCCTATAATGTAAATAAGTTCTCAATTAATAAAAATATGTCAATAACTAAACATTCACCATTTCTCATAATCACGTGACCTACCTGCGTCAGTTGCATTGCTTCATTTACATTCATTATTGCTCTCATGTGGCATCATGGGATAGCGTAGTGTCCATCGGATGCAGACTTCAGAATCTCTCCGGAAGTAGTAGCCAGGTTTTTCTTGCATAGTACTTTTCGAATACTATCGAATACTTCTTCAGACATACTGCATGTGGGTTTTAGCGTACTATATAGTACAAGGGTGCCCAAACTTTTTCTTATAAAGGGCCAAAAACCAAACTTGACTGAGGCTTGTGGGCCGGAGGTAAATATAGGTGGGGAAATTTACCATGAGTCATTTCCTAATTTATTTATTCAGTCATTAATTTTCCTTCGGCTTAGTCACTTTATTCATCAGGGGTCACCACAGCAGAATGAACCGCCAACTAATCCAGCACATGTTTTACACAGCGGATGCTCTTCCAGCTGCAACCCAGTACTGGGAAACATCCACACAATCCTCCACACTTTTATACACTACAGCCAATTTAGCTTATTCAATTCACCAAAAGCACGTGTCTTTGAACTTTGGACGCCAGAAGGAAACCCACGTGACCACGGGGAGAACATGCAAACTCCACACATAAATGCCAACTGACCCAGCCGGGACTCGAACCAGCGACCTTCTTGCTGTAAGGTGACAGTGCTGACCACTGAGCCAAAAAATCAGTTTCATTAACAACATTTAATTTAAACATTTAATTTCAGTTTGCTTTTTTTGCAGTTCAGCAATAAACAAAAAAAGCTTACGTCAAATTAGAAATGACGATCTCTGTGTTAAAGGTATTCGCCCCAACCCTCTCCATCATACTCACTCTCCTCTCGAATGGGATGGTGGGCCAAATCAAAGGTTACAATGGGCCAACTTTGGCCCACGGGCCCTACTTTGGGCATCTCTGATATAGTATGTAAGCTATTTCGGACACAGCCAGTTATGTTTGCATTGATTACTGTTGGTTGCTAGGTTACCAATACCACAGCAGCCGCTTTAGCAACTTGATGGTACTATTGACCTTTATTCTCCAATGCGGAATTGCGCTTGTTTTTGAAATTGTTTTAGTACTTCCGATTCAGTCGCCTATGGGGGAAATGACTAGGGATAATAAACAACAGAAAACAGTCAAACTACTAGCTCTACAAACAAGTGTTTGCATGACTGTACAGATAAAGTAGAATAATATAATAAGAAAACATCAGTTTGCAACATCAAGCAGCAGAATGAGCTGTTCTTAATGTCTAAAAATGAATAGAAATGAATTAGACCGGAAGTCTCGAGACAAAAAGACTCAAATGGCTTAATGAAATCATATGAATGATCAACCTTTCTGACAGTACAGAAAATAATTATGTTTCCTCTGAAGTTTAGGTTGGAATTTCTAACATTTTGTTCTAATACCAACAAAAGCCTGACTAAACGTATTAACCAACTTGCCCTTTTCTCCTTGTAGATTCGAGTTCCTGCCTTCTTAGATCTGTTCATGCAGTCGCTATTCAAACCCGGAGCTAAAATCAACCAAGACCACAAGCACAAATACATACACATATTAGCGTACGCCGCTAGCGTTGTGGAGACATGGAAAAAGGTATGTTTTAATTACACTCTTTACTGCTTAACAATAACTTCTCAAAGCACTTATTTTCGTGAAATGCCTTCTGTTTCTAGAACAAACGAGTGAATATAAATAAAGATGAGCTGAAGTCCACATCTAAGGCCATTGAGACGGTTCATAATCTCTGCTGCAATGAAAACAAGGGAGCCACTGAGCTAGTAGCAGAACTCAGCACGCTGTACCAGTGCATAAGGTATGAATGAATGTTTGAATTGATGTTTTTAGAGGTTTTCATCACTCAAGGATCGGCAGAGGACCTATTAGTATTAACCCTGTGAAGCCAAACGTATAATATTTGATACACAAGTTTTTAAGACCTATATAATATCCGCCTGATCAATTCTTTGTTTAATAATCTGTTGTATATGATTTGATATACAATTGGTATATCAGGTAACAGGTAAAAACAAAGAGGAAACGGCCTGAAATTTTTCTGTTGTCAAAAAGTTATGAGCAAAATTGTTTTCTTGTAATTAAAATGAACAATGTTGTGATCAAAAAGTTGCACAGACGCCTGAGGTATTAACTGTGAGGCAAAATAAATATCATGAAAAAATGTATATGGCAATTTTTGGGGGGAATTTTGCAAGATGGTTTAAAAAACAAAGTAGAATTTTTTGCCTATTTTGTGATTATTTCAGGTCTTATAGGGTTAATGCACAGTGTATTGACAGCCATATTGGTATTCCCAGATGAATGCTAAATTTGAATGTTATCATCCTGATAAAGAAGTAAATTATTAGCTAATAAATCAAATATTTCTGCTAGTTGATCCACTTCAGATTTGTGTTAGTGGTTGACATTGGCTGCATTTATGCTGCAGATCTTGATGGTCAATTCCGATTTTGTGACTGTATCTGATTTTTTTGTTGACCAGCTAACGTCATCTTTAAAAGTGAATCGTGTCTGATTGTCTGCATTTACGCGTTACAGTTTTTAAAGATGCGTGACTCGCATTGACAGGTGAAAATCCAATCTATTCGCTTACACTGCAGACACAGATCTGATTCATATCGGATAGGCCTGAATTTGATTTGAGTAAATCGGAATCCATGTGATTATTATTATTTTTTTTGTCCTGCTTGCACACACATGGGTGATATCCGATCTGTGCCACATGGGAGAAAAAAATCTGAATTTAGTCTCTTGAAGCATGCAGTGTAAATGCAGCAATTGTGAACAGTTTCCATCATGTGAAAAACAGCACTTCAAACTTGCAATTTGTAAATAATTATTGGTAAAAGAAAGATCCAAATGTTTCCTTGGAGTTTTCCTCTGTCTGGTCTGTTAGTTTTCAGGATATCTATAAGATAGTGCTCCAAAACACTGACAAAGTTCACATGTAGAAAATATAAAACTGGTAGTCTCTCAATTTTATCATTGTTTTCAAAACTACAGATCAGACTCTAGCTCGTATGTAAGAATAAAATGGGAGAAAGAAGGAAGTAGTAGTATAACAGAAGAGGATTGGTTAGCAACATGTAATTCCCAATGGCAAACTACAGGCTCACACCAATGGAGACTATTTGCTTGGAAGAACATAATTCGTTTCTCTATAACTCCTGCACAAAAGTGCCACGATAAAGTGACAACAGGGTGTTGGACCCATTGTGGTTCGGAACTGGCTAATCATCATCATATATTCTGGGCATGTCCAATTTGACACCTGTTTTGGAAGGATATACACAAGACGTTGGAGGCCATATTGAAGATCGAGATCCAGTTTCAATTTTCGGTTCTATACTTGGGAATTTTTGAGTTGCATGAGGCTAGAGACACGTATTTATGGAGAATATTTCTGGTCGCTGCCAAGAAGTCTATTACACGTAAATGGCTTGTGCCTACCCCTCCCACTTTACAAGAATGGAAGGCAATTGTTGTAGAAATCTGGAAGATGGAAACTTTTACTTTTTCCCTAAAATTAAAAAAACAGAAAGGGGCTATGCTATGGAGCAAGTGGAAAAAATGTTTGGACTCAGAGATTAATCAGTGCTGATGAATGTTTGTATGCACACGTGTATGTGTATACAGTATTGTATGTAACCATGCAAGACCAATCTTACAATGTTCTTTACCCTGCTGTTCTTGTTCAATATGTATATTTTATTTTATTATTCTTCATCTTATTATTATTATTTTTTCCTTATTTTTATTATTATTATTTATTTATTTTCCTCCTTAAAAGATATTGTAAACTCTTGGATATTTTATGTTATAGTATTATATTCTGAAATAAAAAAAAACAATGTTTTTTTTTCACGTTACCTAATCAGTTTTCCTAAAATCTTGACCAATCAAATGCTTTGTAGTCTGACATGCCCCGCCCCCTTCAAGATGCGTCTGATTTGCTTTTAATTTGATGCTCTTGAGCTCAACCACTCAAACTGGCAGAGCTGTGATAAAAACGAAAAGCTATTGGCTGTTTTTGATTAAAGAGGAGGAGCTACTCTGTCCCACCCTCTCCTTGTTTTGGTTTTTTGTTGGGATTACGTTAAACATCAAATAAAAAAAATGCACATTTCAAAGTACCTCACGGGACTTTTAATATTGATATTTTACAAAAATGGTTGCGGAGCATTTATTTACCATTGAAATTCCTTTATAACATTGTAAATATCTTTAATCTTGTTTTTGGTAACACTTTAGTTTAGATCACGGTATTAGCAACTATCACTACTAGCCTAATAAACCACTAACTAGCTGTTTATTAATAGTTAGTAAGGAAGAAGTTGGGTTTAGGTGTTGGGTGAGATTGGAGATGTAGAATAAGGTCAAACTTTAAAACTACTAATGAACAGTTCATATCTTAATAAGTGGGAGGTGATAAGCCAGTAGTTAATAGCATGAATTGTGAGCGAAACTAAAGTATTACCTCGTTTACCTTGATTAAATCAGTTCGTCTTTGCTGAATGAATTTCTTTGAAAGCAGCAGTGCTTCTACTAATATGTTTTTCTCTATTTGCGTTGCAGGTTTCCAGTGGTGGCCATGGGAGTGCTGAAGTGGGTGGACTGGACTGTGTCTGAGCCTCGTTACTTCCAGTTACAAACTGACCACACTCCTGTCCATCTGGCTCTGCTGGATGAGGTACACCTCAAAACGCACACTAATATATTAGGATGCACCAGCTGATCGCTTCACAAGTTATTAATATGTAGAGACTAATCTGCTGTGTTGGTTTGTGTTTGTCAGATCAGCACCTGCCATCAGCTTCTCCATCCTCAGGTGCTGCAGTTGCTGATCAAGCTGTTTGAGACCGAACACTCGCAGCTTGACGTCATGGAGCAGGTTTGTTTCAGACACCCAAATTGCATACTACTGGTGTAGGTACAGGCGGCATGGTGGCTCAGTGGTAATCACTGTCGCCTCACAGCAAGAAGGTCTCTGGTTTGAGTCCCGGCTGGGCCAGTTGGCATTTCAGTGTGGAGTTTGCATGTTCTCCCCGTGTTAGCGTGGGTTTCCTCTGGGGGACTATGATGAAAGAGGATGAATGAATGGTGTGGGTACTCAGCGTGTCCTCAGGGTCTTAAAAAATTGTACATTTCAAAAACTAAATTATTATTACGTCTTAATTAAGCAACATTGTTGTGTTGTAGGACTTTAAACAGGTCTTCAAGAGTTCACACTTAGCTGATGATTTGATTTAAATTTGTTTGGCATGCTGTCCCGGGAGAGAGCCCTGAGCTCAAGGCATCCTCCCGTTCGTAGAGCGAGAGGGGGGGCTTGAGCTTAGGTAGCTCTCAAACTCCCCGGCTGCAGCAGCTAAGGGAAGCACCCGAGGACGAAGGGAGTTAGACTAGTGCCTGAATTGTTTAATGAATTATGTGTATCTTTGGATGGTGGGAGGAAACCGGAGGGCCCGGGGGAAACCCACACGGACACGGGGAGAATATACAAACTCCACACAGAAACACCCACTAGCCTGACGAGGACCAGGCTGGCAGTGTTCTTGCTGTGGGGCGACAGTGCCAGCCACTGAGCCGCTGTGCCGCCTGAGAAAAGGAGGAGAAGGGGGAGGGTTTTCTTCCATACGAAGATAGCTTTGGACTGGAACTGTGGTTATTTATAGTTGATGGGGAATCATATGATTGGGAGATTGGGATTAGATAATGTGCGACCAGCCGTGGTAAATCATAAGCACGTGATCCTCTCGAAAATTAGTTTGTAAACAAACTTCACTTAATTTCCCTACGTCTGTAAAGTTACTCAATCAGGCAAACACCAGCAATACATCTCAAAACTTTAAACAAGAGTACTTCCTTTAAAAACCATTAAAAACATGTTATTTAATGTTTTAACCAGACCATTAGAAAGAAATCCATAGTGTTTAGCCGTGTGCAAGTCTGAAATTTCATTCATAACGGTCTTAAAAAGGTCTTAAATTTGACTTAAAGGGAATAGTTCAGCCAAAAATGACAATTCTTACCCTCGACATGTTTCAAACCAGTTTTATTTTTCTTGTTGTTGTAGTAAACACAAAAGGAGATATTTTGAAGAATATTGGAAATGAGGAACCATTGACATCTATTGTAGGAAAAACAAACAATATGGATGTCAATGGTTACCGATTTCCAACATTCTTCAAAATATCTTCTCTTGTGTTCAACAGAACACAACTCAAATTGCTTTGGAACAAATCATGAGTATAAGAAAAGCACATTCTATAGAGTGTGAATGGAATTTGGACATACCATGGCTGCGTTCCAGTCCACTTTTAGACAAATACTTGCAAACGTACCTTCCCTTGTTCCCTCTGAGGAATCCCCAATCCCATTTTGAAGTGTGTTCCACTTCATCAAGTGAATGAGCAACATAGCTTATAAGGACATACCCTTGATTTTAAACAAGGGAGCGAGTCGGCTTCATATGTTCACTCCGTCACATAGATGTCCCAGAATGCAATGTTACAACAGTGTAGTTCATCATAAGTGCTCAAGGTTTTAGGGCATTCCATTTAAACCCCATTCAGATGTTCCACCAGTAGTGGACACTTCATAATAAATGATGTACATCCGAGGAAACGATACTGAGGGAAGTTAGTGAGTAAAGGGCATACATTTTTTAATCTTATCACATGACCTACCTCCATCACTTCACTTTTACTCATAAAGTCTCTCTCATGGCCTCATGGGGTAGGAAAGTGTCCATTTCAAGAGTCCACTTCAGTTCTCACTGAAACTAGTCGGTCATCCGGCCACTTCTGTCCTACTGTTTTTCCAATACTATGAATTTGGACATACTACTCAGCTTTCATACGGTTTTTCACACAGTATATAGTAGGCGAGTATGCACTTTCAGACAACCTATACCTAAATCTCTTCTTGTTTTAGATGGAGCTTAAGAAGACCCTGCTGGACCGTATGGTTCACCTGCTGAGTCGAGGTTATGTTCTTCCTGTTGTCGGCTACATCCGCAAATGTCTGGAAAAGCTCAACACTGATATCTCACTCATCAGATATTTTGTTACAGAGGTGAGGCTTTGGGAACATTCAGCTTTGACTGTTTTGATCGCTCCAGTTTCATCATTGAGTGATTCATTCATCCACTTGAGGTCTGCGCTTGGTACTCTGAAGTCCTTATTTCTTTTCTGAATTCTGGACAGGTTCTGGATGTGATAGCGCCTCCATATACCTCAGACTTTGTCCAGCTGTTTTTGCCGATACTAGAAAATGACAGCATAGCAGGAACAATCCGTACCGAAGGAGAAAACGATCCAGTGGCCGAGTTCATCGGTGAGTTTTTCAAATAAATACATGACTGTGAAACTTGAACCTTTAAAGTTTGAAGCCGGTGAACTTTGATCATGACTCATAGGGGAGTCAAACGCAGTTCTGAAATACACTTTTACTGCAGTGCTGTTTGGTTACTAATCTCCAATTTTGCATTGTAGCTCACTGCAAATCCAACTTCATCATGATGAACTGAGCATTCAGAAGAGCAGAGCTTTTCTCCATGAACGGGATGATTTCAGTGTACAGAACTTTTGTGTTTAAGTTTAGAATGAAAATGTTGACAAATCCTGAACTTTGAAAGTTTGTTTTGAGGTCAGTCATGGAGCCTTTATTTTGCTTTAAAATAGCTTGTGATTTGATTTTCCATTTTGTACATTGAAATTTTTATTAAACATGTTTGTATTAACTTAATAAGAGTCATTATTTTAAACGCAAACCTGTTTGAGAAGATGTATTATTTGCAGTGGTGTAAGGAGTACTGAAAAATTATCAAGTAATAGTACCATTATTTGCCTAAAAATGTAGAGCAAGTAGAGTACAAGTGTATGAGTAAAAGTAGACCTTTTAAAAGTACTTCTGCTTGACGCCAGAGAAAAATCGGTTGAGCTTGAAAGCGGAAAAACGTCTTGATAAACGCAAACGAAAAGCGTCCTGGTGTGTACGAGCCCTAAGGACTAAACACTTCTAACGGCCCAGTTAAAACATTTAAAAAGCCTTTAAAATCAAATGTTAATGCAAGGAAGATAATTAAACCATTTGTTTATAAATAAAAATATAAACACTGTTGGTAAATATAGTTCATAAATAAAAGTTAATAAATAAACGTTTGTTAACTTTTATTGAGATGGGTTGTTGGGGATTGGATCGGTGTTGGCCAGACTGTGTAGCTTTACAAGGATAAAGGAAAATGAAGACCTGAGTCAAATGATTTAAGACCTCCAGTGAGAGTACTGAAGAATCATACGCAAGTACCACTACTTGTCTAAAAATGTAGTGCAAGTAAAGATAAAGTATCTGTTGTAAATATTACTCAAAGTATGAGTAAAAAGACCTTTTTAATAGTACTCAATAGTGATGCTGTGAAAAGCTGATGGATTTACATGCAATTTGTGGATGTGTGTAAACGTAACATTCTCCAAGGCATTTAGTTATTCCCCAGCAGGCACACAACGTCATAACACACGTTAATATTAGGTTAGATTTAGGTTGTGATGTCAGGTGACCAAAATTCAATGTCTAGTCAGCGTCTAAGGACAACGTAATTGTGACGTCCAATAACAACCTTGATATTTGGTTGATTTTAGCTTGTGTAAGAAAGTGACCAAAATCCAATGTCAAGCCAACATCTAAAACCAATGACATATTGATGTCAGATAATGACATTTATGGTATGGAAACTAAAATCCAACATCTGACAGATGTCACAGTGGTAACGTCCACACAATGTCAAGCTGTAACATCATTATTTGGTTGATTTTAGGTTGGACATTGACATTGGCCTGATGTTGGGTTCTGACGTCAACCCGATTTTTATTTTCAAACAAAATACAACATCCCCACGACGTTGGGGTACAACGTCAATCTGGCATCATGTTGACGTCTTGTACCTGCGGGGTGTTTTTTTTTTTTTTTTAATCATTATTTTTTCGGGGTTTTCACCTTTATTAGACAGGACAGTAGAGAGAATTGACAGGAAAGCATGGGAAGCAGAGAGAGGGGTAGGATTGGCACAGGACCGCGAGGCGGAATCGAACTCGAGTCGACGGGAGCACCGGAGTGCATGTGTTGACGCACCAACCACTACACCACTGGCGCCGACGTACCTGCTGGGTGTTTAAGACCATTTCAGTCATCATACAGTAAACGTGGGTCGTCATCTCATCAGTGACACATCTACACAGTCTCTGGGTCAAGGCGTGTGAAGATTTTGGGCATCTCCTTGGACACTTTTAATGCTTTAAAACACTTTGCTGCAATTATAAATCACCCATGTCTTGAGGTAGTTCAGTATGATGCGATTTGCCTTCTTTGTGCGATTTTATTGGGCAGGAATCACAGGACTGATTTCTCTAATCCCCATAGACAAGAATAATAAAGTAGTGACTGCAGCTTGAAGGGAAGTAGTGGAGTAAAAGTGCCGATACTGCACTAAAAATGTACTCAAGGGAAAGTTAAAGTCCACATTTTTAAAACTACTTAGTAAAGTACAATTCCTGAGAAAAACTACTCCATTACAGTAGTTTGAGTATGTGTAATTCGTTACTTTACACCACTGATTATCTGTTCATTTTCCTATGTGTGGTCAGGTATTGGTTTATATGAAAAGTGCAATGGTTCATTCAATATTGTTTTTAGAACATTTAACAGGAAATAAAATGAATAATAAACACCAATGATGGTTGCATTTAAGTCCTCATCTGCTGTATTTGACTCAGTCAGTGGTTGTCAATAAAAAAAAAATTAAGTGTTGATAATTAGGTTTTAGCTACTACACCACTTACTAAAAATAACTGTACTCTACTAACAATAAAATAAAAACAAATAGTAAGTTTGGTAAGACTTTTACTGAAGAGTGTGACTGAAAACAGTTCAGTGATTAAGGCTGTTGATATGGTTTGACAGATACATTAAAGCAAAATACCCATCAGTGATTAAAGGAAATTGTGTACTTTTGCTTTTAATACACTACAGCAAACCCCAAAACTATGACCAGAGATCAGTCCATTAAAACAGCCTAAATAGCTAAATGTCCTACTGGTATAAAAGAGAAACGGCTACTGCTTTTCCCTTTGTGTTCATCAACTGCTGTTTAAAAAGAAAAAAAAAAAGGAGGCCTACAAATGCAAAACTACAAATACAAATCTGTACAATTTCAAAGAAAACATTCCTGAGGTGTCGATTAAAAATAAAGCAAAACCTCCGCAACTGATCTCAGGCAGAATCAGAAAATCACTCCTAACCTTTGATACAAATTTGGTAAGTGCAGGCTCGTCTTAAGACAGCGTTTTCCCTGTGAACGGCACATCACAGACGTCTACAGGTAGTTCTTGGGAAGGATTGGATCTCCGTACATGCAGTCCTCTTCAATGGCGAGGTTGTATTGGCTTCCACTGCCGCCCTTGTATGCGCTGGTGACTATTCTGAGCCAGCCTTTCTCCCCCTAGACAACCAAAGACCAGAACATGCACTCAAAATACAGTTTGCACATTTTTCCTGACTGTGCAAAAAGGGATATTTTTTATGCCCCAATCACCTTTCATATATGCACCTACAGTCAGAGGGCAGAGCCATAAAACGCATGCAGAAAGTGTGTTCAGTTTAAAAGGTAGTTTCATGTGTAAACTGAGTTTCTCAGGAATGTACAATCCTTTCCTCCAGGATTTCGCTGTCCATTTGAATGATATTTGCGACCTGAGATGACAGATTGTGCAGGTTTTCATACACCAAATCAGTGGTCTAAAGACATGTGGTAAAATTCATTCATTCATTTTCTTTTCGGCTTAGTCCCTTTATTAATCCGGGGTCGCCACAGCGGAATGAACCGCCAACTTATCCGGCATTTGTTTTACGCAGCGGATGCCCTTCCAGCCACAACCCATCTCTGGGAAAGACATGTGGTAAAATTGGGTAAGCTAAATTGTCCTTAGTGTATGTGTGTGAATGAGAGCATGGATGTTTCCCAGTGATGGGTTGCAGCTGGTAGGGCATCTGCTGTGTAAAACATATGTTGGATATATTGGCAGTTCATTACACTGTGGCGACCCCAGATTAATAAAGGGACTAAGCTGAAAAGAAAATGAATGAATGAATGAATGGATATACTAGATGACTGAATTTACTGCTATATGTTTGATTTTGCAAATGGCAGAATCCTAAAACACGGGAGGGACTGCAACATGTGTTTGTTTGTAGGAGTGCACCTCTTCAGGTTTTACATACCCATGGCTCTCCCCAGGAATTACGGACGACCCAGAACTCCACTCCATTCTCATCTACACCCCATCCAGCTACAGAGACGATGTGGTTTATATAGGGCTCCTGCACGTACTCAGAGTACAGACCACCAGTGTACGCATCAAGCTTATCTGTGGCCATGATTCCACAACTACAGAGAAAACAAATATTTAATCAGTATAAAAATAAAAACTATTGGATTAACATTCGATTGTGGACCACAAAACCACTCATAAGGGTCAATTTTTGTACATTTTTGAGCTTTGTACATTATCTGAAAGCTGAATAAATAAGCTTTCCATTGATGTGTGGTTCGTTACAATATGGGACAATATTCAGACACAACTACTGAAAATCTGGAATCTGAGGGTTAAATAAAACTAACTATTGATAAAAATTAACCCAAAAAGTTGTCAAATTAAGTTCTTAGTAACGCATATTACTACAAACAAATGAAATTGATGCATTTATTATAGGAAATGTACAAAATTTCTTAATTAAACATGATCTTTACTTAATATCCTAAAGATTGTTCATAAAAAGAGTTGACTCATACAATGAAATTTTAAATAATCCCACAAATACACCATGCAGCATGAGGTTTTGTGGTCCAGGGACATTTACAGTTGAAGTTAAAATTATTAGCACTCCTGTGAAATTTTAATTCTGTAAAAAATATTTCCCAAGTGTTGTTTCCAAGATTTTTAACCTAATAGTTGTAATAACTAATTTCTAGTTACTAAATGTTGACTTCGACATGATGACAGTACATAATATTGTTGTGGAAAAAATTCAGTGTCATACTGAAACACTGATTTATGTAAAACTTCTTTTCTTAGGAAGGCATACAGTATGTAAGAAAGATGGTGCAAAAACATATTACAACAAGCTTCATTCAGAAGGTGGTCATCTGCTAATAAACATATACATTCAATAAGTGTAAATCCTGGGAGCCATATCTTGATCCTTATAGGAGAAAAGCTCTGGGTGTCATTAGTGATGAAGTGGGCCTTAAAGCAGAGGAAAGAAGGTAAAACCTGGTGTCTGGTTAGCCTTTGCTTCACACTGTGCAGCAACCGGTGTTCCTGTATGACTGTTGTACCTATTCTTTGCAAATAATTAAATCTTTTTGGAAGTAAACCTTGTAAGGCTTTTTCTCTTGATCAGTAAGTCAAGATTGCCACAACAATATCTAAAAAATTGACAAGATACTAGTATTCAGCTTAAAGTGCAATTTAAAGACATAATAAACTAGGTTATTAGACAAACTAGGTTAATTAGGCAAGTTATTGGATGACAGTGCTTTATTCTGTAGACCATCAAAATAAAAACTCTTAAGGGGGCTAATAATATTGACACTCGATTCTTGACAAAAAAAAAACTTTTTCAGAGAAAAAAATATTATTAGAAAATACTGTGTAAATGCCCTTTCTCTGTTTAACATCAGTTGAGGAATATTTGAGAAAAAATAAATAAAAAATGACAGGAGGGTTAATATATTGACTTCAACTTTAAGATCTAACCTAATCAGTGACCAAATGGTTAGTATATACCTGATGGGTCCGCCAGAATAAATCTCAGCTTTCATCTTGTCCAATCCACTGGCAGAACCATAGTCTCCAACTTTCCAGAGAGTGAAGTTCTTCACGATGTTACACACGCCAAAGGTTGTGCAGGTTCCACACTGATTGAATGGTTTGCAGTCTGAAAGAAAGAAAGAAAGAAAGAAAGAAATAAACAAACAAACAAAGAAACAAACAAAGAAAGAAAGAAAGAAACAAAGAAAGAAAGAAAGAAATAACAAAGAAAGAAAGAAATAACAAACAAAAAAAGAAACAAAGAAAGAAAAGAAAGAAAGAAAGAAAGAAAGAAAGAAACAAAGAAACAAAGAAAGAAAGAAAGAAAGAAAGAAAAGGAGAAAAGATAGAAGAAACAAAGAAAGAAAGAAAGAAAGAAAAGAAAGAAAGAAAAGAAGAAAAGATAGAAGAAAGAAAGAAAGAAAGAAAGAAAGAAAGAAAGAAAGAAAGAAAGAAAGAAAGAAAGAAAGAAAGAAAAGAGCAGAAAAGCAAAAGAAAAAGAAAGATAAAAGAAAC
>CAIGQQ010031496.1:8038321-8055349 GCA_903798035.1 Danio albolineatus
GAAAGAAAAGAGCAGAAAAGCAAAAGAAAAAGAAAGATAAAAGAAACAAAGAAATAAAAGAAAGAATAAAAGAAAGAATGAAAGAAAAAAGGAAAAAAGAGAAAGAAGAAAAGAAAGCAAAAGAAAGAAAGAAGTGCAATTGAATACACAAAATATTGAACACAAAATGTTACACAGCCAGACGCTTCACTGCTGGACTTCCTCACCCTGGTTCTTGGCCTGATAGTTGTTGCAGGTTTCATCAGGAATGCCTTTACTGTGTGCATATTCCCACACGCCAGAATGATCTCCACCATTGCAGGAACCGGCATCGCCACAGTCGATCACGTTCTGGACAGAGAGATACGCCGACGGCCAGGCTGCTTTACGCTTGATGTTGATACGATCTAAAATGAAAAAGAAATATTCAGTGGGTGTTACAGTGGGCAACAAAAATACAATTACATATATTAATAATATGAACATTTCTAGCTTAACCTTTATTTTGAGATTTCTCTTTCTTCTTTTTTATTTTTTAATGTAACTATTTACTCAAGAACCCACAACGAGATCCCAAAATCTCTGGAACTGAAATTAGGGCTGAACGATTTGGGGAAAATATCTAATTGTTTTTTTTTTGTTTTTTTTTGACAAATAATGTGATTTCGATTTGATTTGTGATTTGATGTCATAGTCAAGCTCCAGCTGAATAATCTGTTTTGTAGCTCCATACTGCTAAAATGCAGTGAGTGTTACTTTAAAAAAAAAAAGGATTTATCTAAATATTCAGAAATGAAAAGCTCTTTTTTCTCTAGAACAAACAGTAAACACAAATAAAATGACCATACCTGTCTGTAAACAAGCTGAACTCAAATTAGGGAGATTGTGTTATAAAACAAAACAAAAAATAGTTATAAAGATACAGACCACTCAGCAACCTAACATGGCTGAAACTACTCTGAAACTGACTTTTCCTGTTGCTTTATACTAAATTAAGTGTCACTGGCAATACTTTCAGTTGACTTTTCAGTAAGACACTCCTCACTCAATTGTGCTCACTCAATTGGCTAGTAGGACCATCACACAGACAGTAGTCATTTGCTCTGGAGAGGGGAAATTACATAATACAATTATACATTTCTTATCGCAGCCTCTTGCGATTAGCTAATTTCAATATTTAAAATCACGATTCGATTTCGATTAAATCGCACAGCACTTACTGAAATCCACAGGGCTATAAATTAAGATAAAGTAGATATGCTTTACATGCATGTTTTAGAAAAACATTTGCACACAGACAATATTGTAAAGAAAAAAACCACAACACTGTCAAAAGTGGCTAAACATGCTGCATCATGTAACACAGACAAGTAGTTGGTGATGTCACTTCGTAGAAAAATGTCAGTCACTGATGTTTTGGTTGTCAAGCACTCACACATACCTTTAGGAGGAATGCATTTTAAATTGTGCTGTGTAGTTGTTTTTCCCATGCATGAACACACATTTTTAAATGTTTACATTTTCAGGCCCTCAACATGCCTGTGTCATGAAACCGAATGGCAAAAACATCACTTGACAATGTTTTTGTATTTGGGAAGAGTCTGCAAAAGGAAGTGGCATGTTAACAAATATGCTGAGATGGTTGATCTCAACATGCAGAAACTGGCAGATCAGGAAAACACCTTCAAGTCATCAGATCAGATGATGGTCAGGTGGCAAACAGAGAAAAATCAGCATAAACAGCAAAACTGCATATGACAAACCCAGGCCATTAAGTTTATGATTAATCAACCACCTGATTTATCATCCCTGAGTGACCTCATTCTGTGCCTTGCTTCAGTGTGGTGAAGTAGGGTTGGTAGATATAATAGGACTGGTGATGTTTTGTTTACATAATACATAATACATAAAATATTACATGATAAAAACAAAATTCATATTACAATAAAAAGTTACTTAGATAAATATATAAAATATAAATAATTTAAATTCATACAAAAATATATTCAAAGTTAAAAATGACTTTTCAGTTCAATGTTTGATAAATAATTTAAGACTCCTGGTGGTATCTTTTAAAAATGTCAAAACTCTAGTTGAAACCTGACTGACTTATTAAATTAAGTTAAAGTAACTAAAAACATTTGTTGTCATGACTTTCATTCATTCATTTTCTTTTCGGCTTAGTCCCTTTATTAATCCGGGGTCGCCACAGCGGAATGAACCGCCAACTTATCCGGCATTTGTTTTACGCAGCGGATGCCCTTCCAGCCACAACCCATCTCTGGGAATTGTCATGACTTTGTCACTTCATTTTTGTAGCGTATGTTCAATAGTACTGGAAGCTACAATTCTATGGTCAGCAATCTCTTCTTCAGATATTCCCCTTTAAACACAAGAAGCATCAGCTGTATACATAGTGACCCACATTTGGTGTTCAACCTTAAATTTCAACAATTTGGACATGAAGCCACATTGCGACTATAAATGTACTATAGTTATATAAATTAGAAAAATGGACTATACTGTAAGTAGAGCTGTGCAATATGGACAAAATAATCATACTGCAATTTTTTTTGGAACGAATATTGCGATTGCGATTTTATTTGCGATTTTAGCAACTGTTTTTGCTTTGTCAAACAAGCTACATACACACATTCTAAATGCATTCAGTGCACAAGAAGTGCATAACAAAAAATTTCACAATGAAATAACAGTATAAAGGTTAATAAATAAAACTGTAGAAAAATTGTCTTTAAAACAGACAACATAAAATAAATTAAGATTAACTAGCCTCACCTCTAGTGTTTAACTATATACTGTACACAGTAGCACTAACTGCTTGATAAATAAACCTGCAATAAATTGTCCTAAAAACAGACAATATGAAAAAATGAAGATCAACGAACCTCAATTCCAGTCATAACATAAATTAAAACCCCCTATTCGGTTCTCCCGCTAAACTTCGTCGTGCGCGGAGTGAGCTCTGATTGGTTAACATCTTTCTCCCGCTCAGCTTAGCTATAATTACACGGTGTGCTGCGTCAGCTCTGATTGGTTAAAATCATGCGCACAAAAATATATTCCGAATTAAAATCTAAATAAATTAATAAAAAGAATTGCAGCCTTACGCAGTTTAGAAATTGCATGTGCTTAAATCATGATTTTTTTGCGATTGCAATTAACTGCACAGCCCTAACTATAAGTATAACAATTTAGTTAGGAAATAGCAATAAACTTTCGAAAAGAATGGCATCAGTATTGCTATTTTTACAGAGATTGTTAGGCCTGTTTCTGTTAACAAACTAAGTTAACTCTGATTCAATTATTTGCATGTCTGTAACCTGAGGTTTTTTTTTTTACAGGTTTTACCTTATTTTTATGGCTTATTTTTTGGTTCTGTTCCTGAGATATTTTGATCTCAGTTTGGCTCAGTGTTGAATTTTCTGTGTTTTTGGCATACAGGAAAACTAAATCACAGAGAGGTATGCTTTAAAGAGCCCATATTGTACATTAAATAATGTCATATTTTGGTTTTGGGGGTCTTCATCAACAGGCTGATATGCATGCAAGGTCAAAAAACACATTCATTGTCTTATAATCTGCATTTATTTTTACCTCATTATTCCAGCGACTCCCATATGAATCGTTCAGCGATTCATTTGTTCCCAAACAACTCCTTAGCGCGATGCTAAACTGCGCTGATTGGACAGATGAGTCGATGACCCAGTCTGTTGCGATTGGTCGACAGCGCTCAGCGCGAGAGAATGCCCATCACGGCACAGTGAATACGTGAGCGTACCTGCCAACACTCCCGTTTTTCCCAGGAGTAGCCCGTATTTCAGACCATCTAACGACACCCTCCCGATTTGTTATTTCTCCCGGAAAACCACCCCCCGGTCCTCAGCGTTTTGGTACGGTCTGTGAAACCCCCGGGTCGCCAACATTGGTCCGATCGCAGCGCCCGAAACACGCTTCACAGAAGTTAAGACAGCTCACTCCCGAACTCAATCTCCCAGCTTATTACTCTATTGTTAACCATAACTAAAAACAGCGACAGACATTCAGTATTAATGCACACAGCAGCAAAAGCTGACCCATTATGACGCATGACCGCCGCGCGTGAGTAGGAACGGTCCATGGTGGCCATAGCAACGACAAACAACAGAGGAGCACGAGCTCACAAACGCATTTTAATCCATAAACAAAGCAACACGCGTCGCGTTTTCAAAACACAATTAAATACATAATTTGCAAGCTAGAGAAAACAGCGAGGCAACAGTTTTAATCACACTTACGTTGAAATGGGGAAAGAAGGAGAGGTTCGATAGAGGGTGCACGCCAGATTCACGGTGGCAGGGCAGATCAGCCGTCAGGCCACTGGGAAACGTCCCGGTGCTCCCCATGCTCCTTCCGTTAACGACGGCCGGCGGCGAATCCCCCGTTGTAATAGTGTAGATTTTAGAAGCACTCCTCAGAGGGAACACAGCACAAAGCTGGGCTAATGCCGAGGTTTATTTTTGCAAAAATGCCTCACGCACGGACTCTCACAGCTTTATCTTTAGGAAGGGAAAAGAGCAGAACTTTCCTCTCACACTTCAGAGCACTGCGTCCACGACGTAACATGATTTAACCTGAATGCGATACAGTGCTTGTCATCTTCCACTTTCTCTTCCTGTCTGTGGGCGGGCCGGGGAGTTTCAACTTTCCCGCAGTCTGCGTGCGCAGCTAGTGGGCGGGGCTTATGTTTCGTGTTCACGTAATGCCGAAACGGCTAAAGACTCGTTATAACAACGATTCATTTGAAGAACGATGAGTCGACTCTTTTATAGATGAATCAATAGTTTTAAACACTGAGCACTTTCAGATTTAAGCCTTAGCTGGACATTTCACTTCACTTAGAGCTGTGGTACACTCTACATGCAAGCTCATTTTCAAAAACCCATAATATGGGCTCTTTAAATGCTATGGTTTTGATAGAGAAACATTATTTTCTAGTTTCAGCATTATATGTTTCTCAGGTAAAAACTACCTGCTGTTGCAAACTGACCCCTAATTGTTTTTACACCACTGAAAATTCAACAATTTACTGAGATCCAAATATCTCTGGAAGACTGGAACTGAAACATATAGGGCCTTATATATTTTATCTTATATATAAAATAAGATAAAAAATACTTCTCATGTTACAGACATGCCAATAAGCGAATCAGTGCAAATGTATTTCATTAACAGAAACAGACCTTGATAACAAACAGCAACAGTGATGTCATCTTCATAAAGTCATTTTTTTGCACCGAAAATTGAAATTTGGTTAAATTTAATACAAACATCATTAAATTTATTTGAATTTAAGCCAAAAAGTCACCTAAGCATTACCCCTCACCTGCAAATGCACTAGTGCTCCCATGTGCCCAACAGGAGCCGCAGTACTGAGGTATATGCTGGTTGCGTGTAGTGCTGACGTAGTTGACGCCGTTGATGTTCCTCCAGTCCCACGCTTTGGGAAGCTCTTTCAAATTCATAGACTCATAAGGACGTGGTCCAGTCCTGAAAAATGCAAAAATATAAAGTTGTTGAACAATCACTGCCTTGCAACAAATCTAGTCTCTATGACGTACTCTTCACTGACCACAAAAAACACAGTAAATGCATTCACAACAAGCAGCAAGAGGCCATGAAGGAAACCCAGCACAAAACCTCATGCACAGGCCACCTGCTCTTCAGTTAGCCTCCAAAAAAAAAGGGAAATGAACCTTGAGGGCATGACATTTATATACAAATGAAGCAGGTGTCAAACGGTCGCATGATGGCTACCTTTTCACCACTCTGCTGTGTTTTTCCCTTAATAATTTCATGCGCTGAATTGCCATGATGTGAGTCGCCTGCTGTAAACTGGGCGACAGTGGAGCCAGAAAAATAATTAACATGAGAGGACCAAAAAAATAAATAAATAAAAATAAATGCATTACACTAGAAATCGATAAGTAATATAAGTGAATTGCATTGTGAGATACAGTACACTGTGGCCAATACTGTACATTTTTCCAATTAAGTTTAGAGCAGATAATTCAAATTCATATTTATTTTAAGAAATAGTTCATACAAGCCAGGATAAAACTATTAACATTATCAAATGCCATAGCACAAACCTAACCTAAGTACACACACACACATAAATGCACTACCTGACAAAAGCATTGTCGCCTATCCAAGTTTTAGGAACAACAAATAATAACTTGACTTCTAGTTGATCATTTGGTTTCTGATGTGGCTTATATAAGGCAAAGGCCTTTAGATTAAGCTTATTTTACCTAAATAAAATATGATCATGCCTTAATCTGATCATACCTTTATTATTTAATTAGGACAGTAAGGTTTGACATTGCTTAGACAGAAGTCTTGTCACTTAACAGAAATAATGTACAGTATAGAATATAAAATCATGCTGCAGTGGAAAAATAATTCATATTGTGTATGACTCCCATGACTCTGGAGGACTGCATCCACACATCTCTGTAATGACTCAAATAATAAACTCATCTGGAATGGCAAAGAAAGAGTTCTTGCAGGACTCCCAGAGTTCATCAAGATTCTTTGGATTCATCTTTAATGCCTCCTCCTTCATCTTATCCCAGACATGCTCAATAATGTTCATGTCATGTGACTGGGCTGGCCAACCCTGGAACACCTTGACCTTCTTTTCTTTCAGGAACTTTGATGTGGAGGCTGAAGTATAAGGAGCGCTATCCTGCTGAAGAATTTGCCCTCTCCTGTGGTTTGTAATGTAATGGGCAACACAAATGTCTTGATAACTCAGGCTGTTGATGTTGCCATCCACTATGCAGATCTCTCGCACGCCCCATACTGAATGTAACACCAAACCATGATTTTTTCCTTCACCAAACTTGACCAATCTCTGTGAGAATCTTGGATCCATGCGGGTTCCAATAGCTCTTCGGCAGTATTTGTCATGATTGGGATGCAGCTCAACAGATGATTCATCAGCAAAATCTACCTTCTGCCACTTTTCCAAATGATCAACTAGAAGTCAAGTTATTATTTGTTGCTCGTACAACTGGGATCGATGACAAGACTTTTGTCAGGTAGTGTCCATTTATAAATATCCTCAACAGGAAATACATTAGCATAGGGCTTGCAGGAAATAATTTAAGATTAGACAGTATTTTTCCTACAGTACTAACAAACCTATAACAGAAAATTACTATTATTTTAAAAATAGATATATTTTACACCCATTAGAGCAGTTTTTAAGTACATTAACTTACTAAATGGAGTTACATAAACTGTAGTAATCATAGGCTCAACAGTGTTTATTACTCGCCTGGCTTAGAAGCAAACATACGATACCCTCAAACTGCTGTCTAAGTAGGGAGCTCGCTGTGTATTAAAACACCGCCCTAGAGTCGGATTTCTTGCACTTCTATGGTAGACTTCAAAACCGTGTTAATACGTTTTAAGAAGTTCAGAAATAACGTAATAAACGTGTCATACTTCACTCCCTGTAGGTTCCTCTTCGGCTGGGGCTTGTAGCAGGGCTCGTTCTCGTTAAAATACCGTCCGGCGAAGACACCCGACAGAGTAAACAGTAAAAAGAGCAGCACGCGAGCCATGTTGAATCTCAGGCGGTCATATGATCATCACACGGGGCTGCACTGCGGGTTTATTCTGCCTGTCTGCCTGGAGGCGTGGAGGAAACATCGAAACTAACTTTCTTATTGGCCGAATATCTGCGAAGAAAAACAGGCGCTTGCTACTGTCAGACAGGCGCATTCTTGCTTTAACTGACGGTAAATTTGACAGTGCACGGGAAGTCGCAGGGTAAAGCCCACATAAATCTTCTGTTTCGGAAATGGAGAACAGAACAAGGGGTATTTTGTCATAAAAGGTCAGTGTGTTATAAAATTAACCGTATCTTTTTTTTGCTGGGCAACACCCACTAATATAGGCCTACAGTAGTAGACATTTGAAGTAGATCAAAATCTTGTATCAAAGTTCTTGTCTTGGGACAATTCTGAAAAACTTTTTTGATCCACTTTTAAATGTTGACTTATATTAGAGAATGTAATGTCATCGTATGGAGCAGGCGCAATACCCATAAATAAACTGTATGTACTCTCCTTTAACACTGGACTGTAATATAACAACTGGTCCCATGTTAAGATTTAAAAAATAGATATATAATGCAATTGCAACACTTTAACAACTAACAATATAAATAAAAATAATACATTTTTAGTTACTTCCAAAGGCAACATTATTTTATTTCCAAAGGCAAACATCTTTAATTATTAACATTTTATTTCAGCCTAATGTCAATGAACCAGAGTAAATTTTTATAGATTAGATGGTCCTCAAAGATAACCTAACCAGACACACAGGAAATATAAACATACATTTATATACACTCAGCGGCCACTTTATTAGGTACACCTGTACAACTGCTTATTGCCGCAAAATTCTAATCAGCCAATCACATGGCAGCAACTCAATGCATTTAGGCATGTAGACATGATCAAGACGATCTGCTGCAGATCAAACCGAGCATCAGAATGGGGAAGAAATGTGATTTAAGTGACCTTGAACATGGCATGGTTGTTGGTGCAGTATTTCAGAAACTGCGGATATACTATGATTTTCATGCACAACCATCTCTAGCAGCCTGATCTTACGAGAAAACGTAAGCATTTTACGTTTTGCCAGTTTAGTGGCTAGAGTTCAGTCGTACGAAAATGTACATTTTAAAAAAGGACGCGTGGCACCCAACCCCACCTCTAAACCCAACCGTCATTGGGTGATGAGCAAATCGTACTTAATTGTACGAATTAGATCGTATGAATTCATACGAATTAGCCACTAAATCAAAGGTTACGAATTGCCGTGAGATAGCAGTGTCTCAAGAGGTTTACAGAGAATGGTCTGAAAAAGAGAAAATATGCAGTGAGTGGCAGTTCTGTGGGCACAAAAACCTTGTTGATGCCAGTGGTAAGAGAATTGCCAGACTGGTTCCAGCTGATAGAAAGGCAACGGTAACTCAAATAACCACTCGTTACTACCGAGGTCTGCAGAAGAGCATCTCTGAACGCAGTGAAAGCGTGAATCATCTCAGACTGGTTTCTTATACATGACAACGAGTTCACTGTACTTAAATGGCCTCCTCAGTCACCAGAGCTCAATCTAATAGAGCTACTTTGGGATGTGGTGGAACAGGAGATATATGTGCAGCCGACAAATCTGCAACAACTGGGTAATGCTATCATGTTCATATGGAACAAAATCTCTGAGGAATATTTCCAGTACCTTGTTGAATCCATGCGGGATTAAGGCAGTTCTGAACGCAAAGAGGGGTCCAACCTGGTACTAGTAAGGTGTACCTAATAAAGTGGCCGTTGAGTGCATATCCACAACAGGAAATGCATTAGCATAGGGCCTACGGGAAATAATTTCCTATCAGACAGTATTTTTCCTACAGTATACTTAGAATTTTTTTATGTACTTTAACCCTTTTAGAGCAGATTTTACATATGTTACATTACTAAACGGCGACAGTAGGTAGTGCTGTCGCCTCACAGCAAGAAGGTCGCTGGTTCAAGCCTCGGCTGGGTCAGTTGGTGTGTCTGTGTGGAGTTTGCATGTTCTCCCGTGTTTGCGTGGGTTTCCTCCGGGTGCTCCGGTTTCCCCCACAGTCCAAAGATATGCGGTACAGGTGAATTGGGTAAGCTAAATTGTCCATAGTGTTTGTGTGTGAATGGGTTTTGGCTGGAAGGGCATCCGCTGCGTAAAACAAAATGCTGGATAAGTTGGCGGTTCATTTCGCTGTGGCGACCCTGGATTAATAAAGGGACTAAGTCGAAAAGAAAATGAATGAATGAATAATTAAACATTACTAAACTGAGTCTTAAAAACTGGAGATACCTAGATTAAAAACTAAACATATATACATAAGTATTGATTGAAAATAGGCTGAAATAAAATAACATAAAAAAGGAAACAGAAAACGGAAATGTTGCCTTATTAAACCAACTAAAATATATTTATTTTAAATATATAAAGTGAAATTAAATATGAAGCGTATTTTAATAGATTAGGTTGTCCACAAAAAAATAATAATACAGAAATAGGCATTTTTATGACTGTATAAGTTTCTAATTATATTTGCAGGTCTTAAATATGACATGATGCATGTTTGCTTTTCATGTGCTGGTCAAAGTCCATGCTAATTTCATTTTACACTGTGTGCGACATCTCAGTGCAGGTAAGTATATTCTCAGCTATTTTTACAAAAAAATCTTTTAAAAGCACTGACATTTGTAAATATTCATATAGGGCTATAGTAGAACTGTAGTATTAGGTATTTTATATGTTATGTTATTTTATCATAGTAGCATACAGTATTTTTCAAACGTTTGTTTACAATGCCATGACATGATTATTCCTGATACTGCCACGGTAAGCGAAAGAAATATAAATTGATTTAATAACTTAACATGCATAAGTAGACCTGTCATGATATCTATTTTCTGTTGTTCGATATTTTACACCAAAATATATTGCGGTAAATGATATTATTGTCATTTTAAGACCATTTTATGCCACTCATTCTGGAATGACAATATAATATCACAGTGAAAGTCGACTCTTCCAAAGAACACACAATATTTTATTCTTATTAAGAATATTTCATTTAATTATAGTCATTTTAACAATTTAAAAATTAGGCACTGGAATCATGATGTGAAAACGCATATTATTATAATTAATAATAATAATAAATGTTAACAAAAAAGTGCAAGGTAAAGAGTAACAAAGGCTGCGATATCTGCTACCAGATCTATTTTCAGTCGACAGACACCCACATGAAAATATACTATAGTAATTTATAGTAAATACTACAGTGTTTTTTAACCATACTGACACCTCCAATAGAGATAGAGAGGCTGCACAATCAGCTAAAATGTTACTAGAATTGGTTTTATGTATGGGCGATATATATTGCATCATCAAAAATGATTGCAGTCATGTCCATATATTGTGAGATAAGAAGTCGATATATTGATTATTGTGACAGGCCTATGCATGATATTGTACACGTTTAGATAATACACAAGTTGATTATAATGTTATTGTTTATGTGAAATATAATGTTCTAATGCAAAGCTTCCAGTTGTTATCACTGTGCTTGCAGCCGTATCTGCATCCACTGATAATGCGCCTACATGTACAAACAGACTAACGTAGGAAAGAAAAGTCAATAAAATGTACTTTGCTGTAGTTTGCTTGAGATGCACATTCAATCATCTGTTTCAGTTTAACCTCCGAAAGCAACCAGTTAACAGCTGTTATCCATGCGAGCGGATGTGATGGCAGAACAAAGTCCAGCCAAAAAACTCAAAAGTCAAGTCAAGGGTTTCCTTTCTGAAGTGAGCCCTATCAAAAACACAAAGGCGCCATATTTTGATGCCGTTCTTCAACATGAAGGTGAATACAGCAAAATTGTGTCCTTTAGACCAGAGGATCACACGCACTTCCACAATGCTGAAAGCACACGGTAAGTCTTTTCTCACTGCAGTAAAGTTTATAGTAAATACTATAGTGTTATTGAACAACATACAGTGAAGGAAAAAATTATTTGAACCACAGCTGATTTTGTAAGTTTGCCCACTAACAAAGAATTAATCAGTCTATAATTTCAATGGTAGGGACACAACAATAACAAAAAAATCCAGAAAAATGTGCTTCAAAAAAAGTTAGAAATTAATTTTAACCCTTTAAAAACATGCTTTAGTACTTGGTGGCAAAACGTTTGTTGGCAATCACAGAGGTCAGCCGTTTGTTGTACTTTGCCACAAGGTTTGCACACATCTCAGGGGGGATTTTGCCCACTCCTCTTTGCAGATCCTCTCCAAGCCATTAATGTTTCGTGGCTGATATTTGGCAACTCGAACCTTCAGCTCCCTCCACAGATTTTCTATGGGATTAAGGTCTGGAGACTGACTAGGCCACTCCATGACCTTAATATGCTTTTTCTTGAGCCAATCCTTTGTTGCCTTGGCCGTGTGTTTTGGATCATTGTCATGCTGGAGTACCCAAACACGACCCATTTTCAATGCCCTGACCGAGGGAAGGAGGTTTTCACCCAACATTTGATGGTAAATGGCCCCATCCATCCTCCCTTTGATGCGGTGCAATTGTCCTGTCCCCTTGGCAGAAAAACACCCCCAAAGCACAATGTTTCCACCTCCATATTTGACGGTGGGGATGGTGTTTTTGGAGTCATAGGCAGCGTTCCTCCTCCTCCAAACACGGCGAGTTGAGTTGATGCCAAAGAGCTGGATTTTGGTCTCATCTGACCACTACACTTTCACCCAGTCCTCCTCTGAATCAGTCAGATGTTCAGTGGCAAACTTCAAACGGGCTTTTAGATGGGCTTTCTTGAGCAGGGGGAGCTTGCGGGCACAGCTGGATTTCAGTCCTTCACGGCGTACCGTGTTACCAACAGTTTTTTTCGGTGACTATGGTCCCAGCTGCCTTGAGATCATTGACAAGTTCCTCCAGAGTAGTTCTGGGCTGATTCCTCACTGTTCTCATTATCATTGAACCTCCACGAGGTGAGATCTTGCATGGAGCTCCAGACCGAGGGAGAGGCAGTTCATTTATGTTTCTTCCATTTGCGAATAATTGCACCAACTGTTGTCACCTTCTCACCCAGCTGCTCGGCGATGGTCCTGTAGCCCATTCCAGCCTTGTGTAGGTCCACAATTTTGTCCCTGAGATCCTTGTAAAGCTCTTTGGCCATGGTGAAGCGTTTGGAATCTGGATTGATTGATTGCTTCTGTGGACAGGTCTCTTTTATACAGGTAACGAGCTGAGAGGGCAGCCAATGTCAGCTCGTTACCTGTATAAGATCCACCTGGGAGCCAGAGATCTTGCTGATGGATAAGGGATCAAATACTTACTTTATTCATAGAAATTCAAAGTTCTAACTTTTTTTGAAACACATTTTTCTGGATTTGTTGTTATTGTTGTGTCTCTCACTGTTCAAATAAACCTACCATTGAAATTATAGACTGATCATTTCTTTGTTAGTGGGCAAACTTACAAATTCAGCTGGGGTCCAAACAATTTTTTCCCTCACTGTACTATAGTGAAGTGTATCATACTGTAAATAATATAGTATTTATAGCACTTTGTTAATGAATGCAACTGCATATTGTAGTATGGTCAACTGATAACCTGATAATAAACACTGTAGTACACTTAAACTGTGGTGTATTGTAGTATAATATACCATATAGTTGTAGAAAACGACAGTATTTGGTCGTTTGTTTATATAACTGTAGTTGTTGTATCACCATGGCAACTATAGAATCATCACAACAGATTAATTCACATGCTTTACTATAGTATGGTAAGATTCACTATAATACTTACTATAAATTTTTGTAGTATTTGTCATACAGTTAATTACACAGCCGAATTGTTCAACCACCCACTGAATACATTTGTAAATGACATTGAATGGTTTGTGACACACACAGGAGTCTGGTGACACTAGAGGATGTCATATTACAGCCGTCCACAGAGTCCAGCAGAAAAATGAACGTGTTTTACACACACAGCTCCAAAATGTCCTGCGTTCGCGATCTGAGAGAAGCATTTAAACACACACGGTCTGCTGGACCATGGGATCTACAGGTGTCTGAGCTTTTAAATCTGGATACAAAACCAAATAAGGTTGGTAGTTGATAACTATTCATTAATACTATCACAAAGTGCTCACGGACAGCTCATTTGAAGAAAAAACAAAACAAAAAATATAATAAAATTGAACCTAATCAATGAGGCCATACAAAACATTAGAATCATTTGTATTTGTTGTAGGGCGTCAGTGTTGGGGATTTCCCGCACAATGGGCTCTTTTGAAAGTGCAATTGTGGGAAAAAAGTACTATTTTCATAGCATGACATGGCCACCAAAATTGTTATTTCTCACGAATATAAAATTAAAACTGAATCGTTTCTTAATGGACATTGATACCAAATAACATTCTTCGAAAATGTTCTTGGACCTGGCAACCATGTAGGGTATAAACATATTTCTCAATTTGTGATTAAAGCTTCATTTGAATTTTAAAAGCTTTTCTTGTCAAGATATTAGATACACACAAACACACACATATTATATAATATAAATGGTCATAAATTACTTTCTGAATGAATCAGTTCTTTTTAAAAAATCTAATGATTCAATGACTCATTCATTAAGCCAGTAGGTGCGTTCGATTTTATGCAGAGCTGCGCAGACCGATCGAAATCTGTCTTAAAGCGGTGCATGCTGGTTAGAAATTTTGTCCGGATTGATGCTGTGCACTGACGCCATGTGACTGTCACATGTGGCATCAAAGTACCGCAACAGTGCTCTGAGATCAGACGATTGATTCAGCCGGTGCAGCATCTGAAGAGTGGCTGCAGGAGCTGCGATGATGACACCGATATTACACCATTGGCTGAGTTCACCGCATGACAACAACCCCGTGTGTTTCAGGTTTATTACTGGACAAACAAGTTCCGAACAAACAATTGACTTTTTATGCCATCTCTATCTCAAATCATCTTTTTTGTTGAATAATTTGTTTATAAAGGCTAGATTGTTTGCACAGGTTTATTTTTGATCATTTTCATACAGGCCCTTTACTATACAAAATGATATATTTTAGCGAATAACCAAATATCAACTCAAATAAGTCTTACAGACTTGTAATATAATAGTCAGCATTGATCATCCCACTCCTATAACAGTAAGATAAATAATCATTCTATAAAATAGTTCTAAAATCATTTATACATTTGGCAAGCCGTTAAAATTTTGATATAAAAACATTGATATATAGCTTTTCCTGTGAAATTTCCCCTGAAAGTGTAGCTCCCTTGTTTCGGGAACGTCCTTTTGTTAAATCTTTTTGGATTAATATGATTATACATAAATAAATAAATCATTGATCTCACCGTGTGACTTGTCATCATGCAGCAAAATACGAGCCCCGAGGTGTCCGACCCAATAGTGCCTCGTTCACAGCTCCGTCCCGCCTGCGCTCGGCTAATCTCGTTGATTGCTGCCATTGGCGATAATATATTGTCGTAGAATGCTTCCTGTTTAAGAATTTGAACAAGTTTCTGGTTAAGTTAAAAGTAGTTGAAAGTCCTTTAGAGACTGGACATAGACTGCATTTCACAGTAGTTTTTACGCTCAATGAAATCTAAGTAATGTCTGTATTTCCACTTGAAGATGCAACCACTCTGGTCAGCAGCCATTTCACCTCGCGTTGTTCAGCAATTTAAAAGCGAATGCTCTGACGCTGCAGCTGAAAATGTCTTTTAAAAAGAGCATTTTTTTCTATAGGCTATAACATAAGTAACGCAATAACATTGACTTTAGTAACTAATCAATCTGGCCAAATTTCAAATGTAATTCGTTACATTACTGCGTTCTTCTAAAATGTACTTAGAATACGGTAACGGGTTACTATGGATCGTGTTAAACACAACTCTTTTCATGCGTAACATATTCATGATGCCACCATTGATCAGCATTAATATCTGCTGCACGCTTGATGATTTTTTCTGAATCATTTATTTACTTTATTTCTCAATTACAATCTTTGAACAGAGATATAGATATTCCCTTCTTTAACAAAATCTAAAATAGTAATTTTTTTAAAATAAAAATGTTATTTTGAATGTAATGTCAGGCAAATATGCATCTATTTTCTGCATACTGCACAGGTCAACATTAATGTGAAGATCGTTCAGGAGGTGTGCAAGGGGAACAAAGTTGTCTGGGATGGAAGCTACCTTCCTAAAACTGAGTATATAGTAGCGGACACTACAGGATCCATCAGTCTTACGGTCTGGCGTGATCACAACATTACTGTCGGAGACTGGTACACCATCACTAACATCTCAGCGAAGGAGTTCAGAGGCAAAACAACTCTATCCACCACCAGAATCACACAGATCCTCGACATCCCCTCTCGAGGGACAGCGGCTGCTGCTGAAGTACCGACGGAGACTATAAAATGTGACATCAATGGTGCAAACGTTAAAAGTCTCATCATTTGTCCTCATTCACATGAACTCAAAGCTGGGACATCATCAGAATCCACTCTCTATTGTTTCACATGCAACACGTTTTACAAAACCACTGCCATTGTCACGAAGTTTAGTGGTCATCTGAATCTTAAAGCAGAATCGGGGAAGGTTGTGAAGGCCAGTATTGAAGATGAGCTGATCAGATCAGTGGTCAGAGTGGAGGACGCTGCGTCACCACAGGACATCATTCAGAGATTCATTGCGCTGCCGTCCATGCAGATTACCATCCGTGCGAACAACATCGTGAAGATTGAAGATGTTCCTCGGGAGGCTGAAATCAAGCTTGAAGCTGAAGCTGAAGCAAAGTTGCCGGTTAAAATGGAGCCTGTGGAAGAATCTGACGACTTCTGTTCACCACCAGACCACGGGGTTTTATTCAGTTCACAATCCAGAAAAAGAACATCTACTGACTGAATCTGATCATCGAAGATCACAACTGAAGTATTTCAGTAACTGAACAGTACAACAAACAACAACAGCTAAATTATATGCAGCATTTTCCTAATGAGAATTACCCATAGTTTTATACACCCTGTTGAAGAAACAGCGTAAACCAGCCTAGGCTGGCTGGCTGTTTTTAGCTGGTCGACAAGCCTGATTTTAGAGGGGTTTTGGCCATTTCCAGCCTGGTCTTAGCTGGTCGGGCTGGAGAATTACCAGCTAAAACCAGCTTGACCTGCCTGGCTAAGCTGGTCAAGCTGGTTTAAGCTGGTCATCTCCCAGCCTGACCAGCTATGCCAAGGCTGGAAATGGCTGGAAAACAACCTGGAAATGGCCCAAACTCTTCTAAAACCAGGCTGGTCAAAAGCTGGTTTAAGCTGTTTTTTTTCTTCTTCGGTAGGGCAGTGTATATATATATGTATATATATATATATATGTATAT
>CAIGQQ010031496.1:8060349-8081284 GCA_903798035.1 Danio albolineatus
ATATAAATATAAATGCAGGAAAATATACTACAAATATTCACAGAGAAATAGATACAAATATGCATTTTCAAAATGAAGTGTACTTAGTTATGCTAAGCACTGTAAACTCAAATATTATTTACCTAATTATAAAAGTAGGGCTGTGCAATTAATCGCAAAAAAATAAAAAATATTGCTATTTAAGCACATGCAATTTCTAAACCACGCAAGGCTGCAATTTTATCTGTTGATTTATTTAGATTTTTATTCAAAATACGTTCTTGTGCGCATGATTTAAATATGTTAACCAATCAGAGCTGACGCAGCACACCAGGCAATTACAGCTAAGCTGAGCGGGAGAAAGATGTTAACCAATCAGAGCTCACTCCGCGCATGACGAAGTTGAGTAGGAGAACTAAATAGGTGGTTTTGATTTACGTTAGTTTTTATTTATTGTTCTAACTGGAATTGAGGTCAGTTAATCTTTATATCTTCATGCTGTCTGTTTTAAAGACCATTTGTTAAAGTTTTGTTCATCAAGCAGTTAGTACTACTGTGTACAGTATGTTTTTAACTAGAGGTGAGGTTCGTTAATCTTCATTCATTTAATGTTGTCTGTTTTAAAAGACAATTTTACTACAGTTTTATTTATTAAACTTAACACCATGTTAGTGAAATGTTTTGTTATGCACTTCTTGTGCACTTAGTTCATTTAGAATGTATGTATGTAGCTTGTTTAAAAAAACAAAAATCACAAAAAAAAACACAAAAAACCCCCAAAAAAACACAAATTTCCTTAAAAAAAAAATGCAATATGATTATTTTGTCCACATTGCACAGTCCTAAAAAAAAAAGCTATTTTTTCTTGTTTACAACTCTCTGCAATATTTTCTGACATTTGTGTCCTCTGTGGGCCCATGCAGATCTTTTTCTACAAGGGCTATCACACAAAGGTTAATAAATCCTTACCAAATAAACGAATTAATATCTAAAAAAAATTATAATAAAAACAATGAATACATTTGTAAGTCGCATTTTACATGAATATGAGACTACCGCAATATTCTGCAGTGAATGAGACACATGACAAAGTGATTCACTCTTTCAAAAAAGAAAAAAGAAGGAGTCACATGATTATGAGCACATGATGACTAGCTCAAATTTTAACTGGTTTTGCCAAGATCCAAAGTGCAGCTACAAAGCAGAAGAAACCGCTATCAGTGTGAGCGGTTGAAGAGAGAAGTGCTCTGCATTCTGGATTTCCTCCAGCTGACCCTGATATCATGTGACACTTTGATTTATCTTTTTACACTTGGTTGGAAAAACAATCTGGCCCACATCCACCAGATATCAACATATACCAGATCTTATTCTCACTCAAACGTGTAAAGACTTGCTCTAAGAACAACTGCTGTGGAATTTAACATGGAACAAGTGTCTTTAAAGGAATAGCTCTCCCAAAAATGAACACTACTACTTTGGGTGAACTATCCTTTTAAGTAGGGCTGGGCCATTAATGCAAAATAAACTAAACAATAAAAATAAGAGTTATACAACCTTCCTTTGGCTTAATCCCTACTGTTTAAGATCTTTTCTCGACAAGAGACCAAAATAAAAAAGCTTTATTTTTATGATTCGTGCTGAAGCTGCACAATCCTGGCTAAAATGAGAATCACAATTTTTTTTGCTCAAAATGAAGATCACAATTTTCTCACGATTCTGTAAATGTAAAATAAAGGTTAATATGAGTAGGCTATTATTATGGTTATTTCTCAAACATATGGTAAAACAACAATAATAATAATAATTTTTATTTATATCGCGCTTTTCTCAGACTCAAATCGCTAACAAGAGCATCAGAACACAGTGGAACATGAAATACAGAAAAATAAAATAAAAAAACAAATAATAAAAAAATACAGATTAAAAGAAAGCCTCATACGTTATAAGCAATAGTAAAAAAAATATTATGTGCAGCTCTACAGTTGGTTAAAAAGCTACATTTTGAATAGACTTTGAATGGTGGACTTGAAGCGACTTTAAATTTGTCCTGGTCATTATTGCACAGTATCATGTCATCATCAGAACACAACTCTTCATAATTCTGATGTTGAATTATTATGTTTGAGACAAATGGCTGCAATCTGTCATTGACAACTTTATTAGACTATTTTTTTCACAGATAAAAATCAGAGATGTGTCATTATCGGATTCCCTCCTGCATTATATAGGCTAGAGTAGTTATACTGACACTGTTAAACATTTATTCTCATGCACAACACTCTGTGTTCACTATGAAGGAAACGCATATTAAATGAGTGTCGTAATCATTACTCTAAAATGCTATAGGATTATTAAAATGATGTGCGTTTTTGGTTTCATTTTCATTGTGCGGTTCATACTTCCCATGCGGCTCTCAAACGATCATTTTGTGCCACAAACTGAATGCTATTTGCAACTTTATTAGCTGTTATTCACAGCCTATGCAAGTTCTGTTCACTCAAGCAGGCATCATTCACAGGCGCGCGCCCGCCCTCTCTGTAGTAACAGCTCACATCACGTGATTACGCAGCAGTGAATACATCGTTACATGAAGACAGAAATTACATTTTGGGGAGAATTATACCTTATTAATACAGAATGTAACTCAACACAATTTGGAGGCGTCCACAATGTTGTGAAATGAATGTAAAACAACGTGAAGACTTGTGCGGCCACCTTTGCTTCTCTCCTGAACTTGAAAATATGATTGGCAGAATCGTAGAAATGCTGCATTAAGATAGTCTAGGGCAGGGATGTCCAAGCTCGGTCCTGGAGGGCCTGTGTCCTGCAAGGTTTAGTGCCAACGCCAATCAGACACAACTGGTCTAGCTAATCAAGCTCTTACTAGGCTTTCTAGAAACATCTTTGCAGGTATGTTGAGGCAAGTTGGAGCAAAAATTTGCAGGACACCGGCCCTCCAGGACCGAGTTTGGACCACCCCTGGTCTAGGGGGTCGAATCGAGATTGCGATCTTTTTTCGATTAATCATGCAGCTCTAATTCGTGCCATTGTCAGATTGCACACCTAATATGGTTAACAATATATATGCAAAATGGTCTGCAAATTTCGGAGAATAACCACCACAAAAACAGTCATTTAAAAAAAATAATAATAATATTAAATAAATAAATAAAATCGTAAAAAACTAGGGGGTCTGCATATTGTAAATACTGTAAATGCTTAAAAGTCGGTGTGAAATCAAAACGCACAAAATGTTAATTTTGCTTTAGGGGAAATGTATAATTGTTAATTATTCTTTAGATGAATATTTAATCCATTTAATAAGTTAATCAACTGAAAAAAACTGTTTGTTTTGGTAATCTTCAATCAAAGTCTGAGCATTTGCTTCTATTATTGGAGTGACGGTCCCTTTGTGTTGATGTCAATTTGACACTTCAGCAACAATATTCTTGAACACAACGCTCTTAAGGTTAATTTGCTATGAGGGAATGATGGGGGAAGTAAAAAAAACAAATTTGTTTAAAAAAAAAAAAAAAAAACATCCCCTTCCTCAATATTCTGTTCCAATTCTGTTCCAATCCAACATACTGATATAAAAGTCTCAGCAAGTTCTGGTTCACAAAGACTTTCAAAAAAATTCTCATTCGGAAGACGGTCAGAAACGCACCTGAGCACCGGTCAGTGTCGCCATGTCCAGTATGATGTCCGCTGACAGGTCTTTGCTTGCATACACAACCCCATCAGAGAGCACCAGCCTGCCTTCAGCATCAGTGTTGTTGATCTCTACTGTCCTAAGAGACCACACACACACACACAGTTACTGCTGGTCTGGACACAGTGAAGGCCAGTCAATCAACACTTACTTTCCGGAGTAGAGAGTGTGAATGTCATCTGGTCGAGTGGCTGCAGGGCCCACGGAGTTCTCAGCCAGGCAGAAAACCGCATGAAGATTGTCCTTAAAGCCCTGAGACAAAACACATTACAGGAGGTTTAAACCAGAGCTAAACTTACACCGGGAATTAACACTTGATCACGGTTGTTGCTACATCGGATACGGCTGTGGCCGGAAGTTAATGAGAATTATTTATATTATTTAATAAGTTTCCCATTTATTGCATTTTTTAACGTCTACCCCCACCCCAACCAATAGCGAGCAGCAGGGGTATTTATCCCTGGAGATTTAAGAGTGAATCAGGTAGAAACTCTTTTTTTGTGTACCAGCTCTGTTGCCTGGAATGTTTTGCCTAGGAGTTTTAAAGAGATTCAAGTTGAGAGCGTTTTTAGAAGGAAATTAAAAATGGTTGTTTTACAATTAAGGTTGATGATTTTTATTGTGTTGAGTTATTGAGCTGATGATGTTTGCACTCCATTTATGATTTACTCGTCCATTTTTTAAGAATATCGAGGACCACAATGGAAATAAGCCCGTGGCTTTTTTGTGTATTTTATCCTCGACAGTTTTTAAAATATGCATGAATTAGTCTAACTGGACTTGTTTGTATATTTTGTCAAAATTGTCAAATAAAATCAATCAATCAACCTTAAACCCAATCGTCAAGGTAACGTAAAAACAGTATCTGTACAGAGTATTATTTATGTTTTCAATTAAATTACCCAATAAATTGTATTTTTAACACCTACCATAACCCCAACATCAAAACCCAACCGTCACAGTACTGTAAAAATATTAATTATTGTTATACAGTGTCAAAAAAAAAAAAAAAAAAAGCTGCTATATTGAGGTGCATAATCGCACTTCTGGCCAGCCGCATATGCGATCTAGACTTTACCCTCGATCACTTATTAACACTCACTCATCACAGTCTGATTACAAACAGTGTCCAATATCAAAACAGATTTAAAATAAAATGAGAGAGAGAAAAATAATCAAAAATAAATCAGTAATTGGGGTGAAAAATACTTGGCATGATGCATCAAACACCCAAAAATAACATCAGAAAACAACAAATACACATGAATGTTCACAAAATTGGGGTCTGTAAGTTAATTTTTAAAAATGTATTCAGCAATAATATATTAAATTCATCACAAATGATTCAGCATGAATTTAGTGTTAAAAAAGGTTTAAACAAATCATCAGTTTATACAGAAATATTAAGCAGTAAACAGTTTTCAAAGCTGATATTAATAAGAAATGTTTCTTGAACAGAAATGAATCATTACTATGGCTAAGATTCTGACATCAAAGACCTGGAAAAATTCAGCTCATTTTGTCATTTCTTTGATTTAATTGCAGTAAAAAAATAAATAAGTAATAAAAAGTAATAAAATCATGCAACAGACTCCAAATGGTAGTGTACAGAGGCACAGAACTCTGTTACACTGATGTCACACACACACTTGCATGTGTTCAGTCATGAAACGAGACACCTCCCATAAACACAACATTGGAAGGATACGGTGGATGCATATTAATATACAGTTTAAAGGGTCTCGGCTGTCCACTGCTGATCACACCACCCGAGATGAAGGTTAGGACCTTTCTAGTAGATAAGTTTAGCATCCAGTGATCTTTAGCTAGTAAAATGATCAGAAGGATAAAGTACCTGTTTAACAGTAGCTTTAAAAGCTCCTAAAATGGCAGCAGCTCCTCCACAGTCTCTCTTCATACCTGGCATTGTAGTCTTTAAGAAGAGAGAGAGAGAGGGACAGAGAGAAGGAAAAAAAATGTTAAAACTATAATAATCAGGTAATCTGAAAGGAATTCAAAACTATAGTCTTGCATAGCAGGCATGCAAGCAGGCAAACGGGTCAAATCTTCGCCCGACTTGATGTTTGACGCAGGATGTTGGTTTCAGAAGTTCCGCAGCTACCATAAGACAATGATTTGAGTTTATTATTTGTAATTTGAAGCATTTTTGTTACAAAAACACACTGACTCCCTTCGTAAGATATGCATTATCCCTCTGGCAGCACACAGTCTGTTTTATGATGAGCCAGGATCAAGTTCTTAATCACTTAAAAAGAAAGTCATATACACCGAAGACTCTTTATAAATTGTGGGGTTGCCACAGCGGAATGAACCGCCAACTCATCCAACATATGTTGTTCAACAGATGCTCTTCTGGCTGCAACACATCACTGGGAAACATCCATACATACACACTCATTCACAAACATACACTACAGACAATTTAGCTTATTCAATTCACCTATAGTGCATGTCTTTGGACTTGTGGAGGGAAGCGGGGAGAACATGTAAACTCCACACAGAAATGCCAACTGACCCAGCCGACACTTGCTGTGAGGCGCTCGTGCAACCCACTGCGCCACCGTGACATCCATCTTTAGGTTTCATTTTTACAGGGTTCATACACATATTTACTGCTAAAATTTGATGACTTTCCTATGTCTTTCAAGTAACTTTTCATAATGTTGCATGTAATGTCTACGTATACGTGGTAAATAATATGAAAAACTATGCATGTTCAAAGTTACTACAGCACATCATAAAACATGCAACATTTATTTAAATTAATATTTAGATCTATGTAAAATTGATTCAGATAATGTTCACACAGCACTAATAATGTGAGAGCATGTGTGTGGTGTTTGGCCAAGGACAGAAAAGAAGTTAAAAAAAAACTAATCTACAGTATATTTAAGTATACAGATATTTGTTTAACTAATTTTCATGACTTTTCCAAAACTTTGTGGGCTTTTCAGTTTTTCCAAAACTTTTCCAGGCCTGGAAAATGCCATGTCGAAATTCCATGACTTTTCCAGGTTTTCCATGACCATATGAACCCTGATTTTAACATAAATAACAAAAAAAAAGACATCATAAAAAATTATGCCAAGTTAACACTGCTCAATTTTAGCCCTGATTTTCGCTCGCCGACAGTTTATGGAATTGGAGGCAAATCTGTGCTCGTTCACACAATCACACAAAGTGAAGGATCAAAAACACGATCAGAGAGAGAATCGCAGACGTGTCGCTGACCCCCTTAAAATATTTGGCATGCCTAATATGTGGACCAATCAGCGATTCAAGCTGTGTGAAAGTGTTCTGATTGGAAAACACATCAGGGATGAGCCTTAGCCAATGAGAGAGCAGGATACAGGTCAGCGGAGAGTTCAGGGAGGAGTTATAGACCACAATATGAGAATAAACTAGCTTTACAACAACACTAAACTTAAAACAAAGATACATTTGCTTGATCAGCCGCAGCACACTGCAAAATATTTACTCTCTTTGCACAAGCATTGTTTCCCTGAAGCTCTTTCTTTTTTAAATTTTCTTTTGTTCTTGTGCCCTTTTGTTGTAAATCAGTGTTCAGCTTGCAGATTTTTAAAATTATTCATTGCAGGGTCTCATTTCTATTCTTGCATCTGATCTTTAGAATTTTTACCAGTGTTGGTTAGTCAGCGACTGTTTTGTAGTCATGCAGTGTGTATCCTCCTTTCACTGACTCATCAAGCAATATGAACACAGCAGCAACTGAACGCTACCCTTCATAGTCATGCAGTGTAAAAACAGCAATCCCATGATTGTGAAAATCATGCAGTGTCAACTTGACATTGAGTGCTCTGACTATAGATGAACAATATATCATTTGAGCAACAATATCACAACGTGTGTATCGGTCACATCGCAGAATTGGATCATTTAATAAAGGTTTAAAGATAAATATATTACTAAATATATATGCTTTAATTATTTAAACAATGATGACCATGTTATTTTACATTTCATTGTTCAATTTCAGTACTTTAATCCTGGTAAACTCCTAAGAAATCTATAATGCACTGTTTATTTATTTATTTTTGCTTAGAATTTTTGCAGATGCAATGCATAGAAAAGACTTGATCGTCCCACCCTCAGTCTAAATATATGAAATCTTGCTAAATCAAGCTGTTCAAATCATCTGGAGAAATTATATTCATATCTCGGCCAAACAAAATATTAAAAGTCAGAGTTTAAAACCCAAGCTCTGACTATTTCAGTGCACTAGGCTGTCATTGAGGTGTGATATTTACTTTGCCCTTGATGCTGAGTCCACCGGTGTCATAGACGATGCCTTTGCCCACCCAGGCAATGGTCTGTGTGGCACCTGAAGGAGTGTGGCTGAGCACAGCCAAAGCAGGAGGATTCTGGGCCGCTTTACCAACTCCATAGATGCCTGAAAAACAGAGCCATTTCCCACACACACATTTAAAAATATGCACAAGAATCACAGTTGACCTTATATTCTGCATTTCAGGCTAAAACAACATGAACCGTTTATTTAAGTGCCAGAAAAAGTCATCTAGATGAATAAGCGCCGAATCAGCACTTCTAAATTAGCATCACTCATCCCGTGATGGGACTGCAAGCTCATCGGTTTCATTACACGTCAGAAAATGTTGCAATCTGCTGGGTTTTGAAAGCACAAGCTCAAGATTACCTCCAAAGCCCTTTTGTTTCAGTTCTTCTCCTCGAATTATAGTCGGAGTGATGCCTAAGTCTTTTCCCACTGTCTTGATTTCCTGCAAAATATTACATTGTTTATATACACTTTTACATGAAGACATACAAAAAGACATACATACCATACACACACAGCATTGAAACTGTTACAAAAAAAGTAATTTTATCTTAAAATAAACCAAAAAAATGAAATGGTCAACTAACTACAAGAATTTTAAATGTTAAATAAATAGCTCAATATTTAAATCTCTCAATACAACGATAACAGACTTTACAAAGCAACTCATTAGAATGCTTTTGCTAACAATAAACTAATTTTTAGAGCTGCTTGTTTGAGATGCATGGCCCGTTTATCAAGGTCTAACAAAAGATATTAAAAAATTGTGCAGAGCATTTTTTTGTCTAACAAATAATATATGAAACGTTACTGCGCTATAAACTTGCCAATTCTTTAATACTTCATTTTAAAATGTAGCTATTGTGCATGGTGGAGCAAAATAATTCTTTAACAGAGGCATTTAAAAAAAATAAATAAATAAAATAAAAAGTACCTCCAGGAAGTCATCAGTGTTCATTTCGCTGCATGGAGTGTCCACGATTCGAGCAGCCAGACGAACTCCATCCGCCGCATTAGCAAGACACTGGAAACCAAAACTTGCACATTCATACAGATGCAACGAATTGACATACATTAATGAACAAGTAACAAAAGTTAAATCCTTTCTATAAGGTATCCTGATTAATCCTGATCATATACGGTCATATGAAGTGTGCTCTATGCAGGTGAGTGGGTTTGACAAACCACCTGTACAACACACTCTTTCTTCTTCTATAACTATAACTTATATTTCTATATGTAAAATTGTCAGTTTTTTATTATTATTTCTTACTATATTCTATTTTTAAGTACAAGTATTGTGTAGTGTTCTCAATGAACCCCTTAGCCCCCCTTTGCGTCAGATTGCGAAAAACTATACAGTAGCTCCATAGTAGGCTACTGAAGTTTAGTGATTTTCTAGTCAACAAAGTCTGTGACTGTGACCTTTTTAACCTTAATTTTTCTACTCCCCTAAGTGCAACTAACACTGTATGGCTGTACACTTATACTGAGTGCAGCATCCAGAAAGACAGGCTACAAAATGCCTGCGCAGCGTTATGCGTGTAAATATTCACAAACACTTATCGGCCATTATCGTTTTATAGAAAAAATATATATCGTGATAATTATCGTTATCGAATTAATCGCCCAGCCCTAGCCCAAAGAGTGCCAAGAAAATATCCCCTGCACCATTACACCACTGGTTGTATTGAGTGGTTATTTGAGCTACTGGTGCCTTTCTATCAGCTGGAACCAGCCTTGCCATTCTTCTCTGACCTCTAGCATCAACAAGGCATTTGTGCCCACAGAACTGCCGCTCCCTGGATATTTCCTCTCTGTAAACCCTAGAGATGGCTGTGCGTGAAAATCCTAGTAGATCAGCAGTTTCTGAAATACTCAGACCAGCCCGTCTGGCACCAACAATCATGTCACATTAAAGGTCACTTAAATCATGTTTCGTCCCCATTCTGATGCTCAATTTGAACTGCAGCAGATCGTCTTGACCATGTCTACATGCCTAAATGCATTGAGTTGCTGCCATGTGATTGGCTGATTAGAAATGTACATTAATGAGCTGTTGGACAGGTGTACCTAATAAAGTGGCCGGTGAGTGTATATTCAAACACTTTCGAAATGTCAATTAATATTACTAATACTACTAATATTACTAAAGTAGTACTGATACTACTTTAACATTCACATGTAATGCCACTTCATAGGGCACTTGTTCTGACAGGAACAGAGAAACACAGGATTGTGAAACACTGGTCTCCAGTGTATGAAGTGTGTGTTAACCTCAAGTGTGGTGAGCTCCAGAGGCCCATTGTCCTGACCCACAGTGATGAACTCCAGAGTCACGTGTTTCTTTTCTGTCCTGCGAGAAGACGCCGAGCGGCGGGTGAAGAGCGGGAAAGCTCTGGCAATTGCACACGCTGATGCAAACACCTCAGTGCGCTCGCAAACCATCTGAAACGAGAAAAACAAACATACAGTTCCAGCTAATGTGAAAGATGAAGAAATGTTTCAAGTTAGGCTGGATTAACAGCATTTGCAGCATGATGCTGATGGAAAGATTAAATACCTGCAAACCGTGTATTGAAATTAACATATGATGTGGAGAGAGTCTACTATTTATGTCTGCTGCAAAACAATTGTCTTACTTTGACCAGTCATTCTGGACATGCCACTAAATTAGTCCATTTTGGCAAAACATTATTAAATTTATATCTGAAGTATATAAGATTTAACCGTCACCTGAGCCAAAATTGGGCATCTTTGGAGACACCGCAGAAATAGGATACAAATCACAGGAAGTATCTTTGTGTATGATATTAGCACAGAAAGGAATTATACAAAATTGAAAGACCGACTATGCGCCTGTTTTTGAAATCTGGATTAGGAGTTTTGTGTCGTTATGTGTTGCCCATGAAGGAATTGAGATATCAGACCTCCTAGTTTTGCGTGATTTTGCGATCGATGAATCCAATGCAAAATCAAATAAAAGTCTTAAAATTTAAACGCAAAATAATTGCAAAAAATATATAAATCATCTCATAATACATCCAACCTCAAACCATATAGTCAAATAAGATTCAAGCAAGTGTGTCTATGACTATACAGACAAAGCAGAATAATATAATAAGAAAATGTCAGTTTGCAACATCAAGCAGCAAAACGAGCTAATTTAACGTCTAAAACTGAATGGAAGTGAATGAGACCAGAAGTCTCGAGACAAAAAGATTCAAATGGCTGTGCCCGCTCGTACACAGAGAATGAGGTCAATCGATTATATGAAGATTTATTTTTTTTGATTTATAAAATTGTCTGCAAATTTCTGGGAATTACCACCACAAAATCGTTAATTATTCCAAAAAATAAATAAATAAATTGTGAAAAACTAGAGGGTCTGAGATATGGGTTGGCAAACAAACAAAATATTTTTCAAAATCTGGAATCCAATAAAGCATTATTTTAGTGATGTTGACTTGTAGCTCTTCATAGGCTGGACTGGTTTGGCATACGTCAAGTTGTGGAGCCTTCACACTTCTCTGTAAATAATTTCTTTATTATATTTTTTAAAAAATTCTCATGCTTCTTGATGATATTGTATTATGTTGTGTTATTAGGCAAATGAGTATTTTGACCACATCATCCTCTTTATGCATGTTGTCTTACTCCAAGCTGTATAGGCAGGAAAGCCTACTACCAATTAAGCATGTTAGGTGATGTTCATCTCTGTAATGAGAAGGGGTGTGGTGTAATGACATCAACACCCTATATCAGGTGTGCAGAA
This sequence comes from Danio albolineatus, assembly GCA_903798035.1. Taxonomy (NCBI): domain Eukaryota; kingdom Metazoa; phylum Chordata; class Actinopteri; order Cypriniformes; family Danionidae; genus Danio; species Danio albolineatus. Next base: position 8,072,155 of record CAIGQQ010031496.1, read on the forward strand.
TTATTAGGCAACTTCCTTTCCTTTGGCAAAATGGGTCAAAAGAAGAACTTGACAGGCTCCGAAAAGTCAAAAATATTGAGATATCTTGCAGAGGGATGCAGCACTCTTAAAACTGCCAAGCTTCTGAAGCGTGATCATCGAACAATCAAGCGTTTCATTCAAAATAATCAACAGGGTCGCAAGAAGCGTGTGGAAAAACCAAGGCGCAAAATAACTGCCCATGAACTGAGAGAAGTCAAGCGTGCAGCTGCCAAGATGCCACTTGCCACCAGTTTTGCCATATTTCAGAGCTGCAACATCACTGGAGTGCCCAAAAGCACAAGGTGTGCAATACTCAGAGACATGGCCAAGGTAAGAAAGGCTGAAAAACGACCACCACTGAACAAGACACACAAGCTGAAATGTCAAGACTGGGCCAATAAATATCTCAAGACTGTTTTTTCTAAGGTTTTATGGACTGATGAAATGAGAGTGAGTCTTGATGGGCCAGATGGATGGGCCCGTAGCTGGATCTGTAAAAGGCAGAGAGCTCCATCCGACTCAGACGCCAGCAAGGTGGAGGTGGAGTACTGGTTTGGGCTGGTATCATCAAAGATGAGCTTTTGGGGCCTTTTCGGGTTGAGGATGGAGTCAAGCTCAACTCCCAGTCCTACTGCCAGTTTCTGGAAGACACCTTCTTCAAGCAGTGGAACAGGAAGAAGTCTGCATCCTTCAAGAAAAACACGATTTTCATGCAGGATAATGCTCCATCATAGCGTCCAAGTACTCCACAGCATGGCTGGCAAGAAAGGGTCTAAAAGAAGAAAAACTAATGACATGGCCTCCTGGTTCACCTGATCTGAACCTCATAGAGAACCTGTGGTCCATCATCAAATGTGAGATTTACAAGGAGGGAAAACTGTACACCTCTCTGAACAGTGTCTGGGAGGCTGTGGTTGCTGCTGCACGCAATGTTGATGGTGAACAGATTAAAACACTGACAGAATCCATGGATGGCAGGCTTTTGAGTGTTCTTGCAAAGAAAGGTGGCTATATTGGTTACTGATTTGTTTTTGTTTTGTTTTTGAATGTCAGAAATGTATATTTGTGAATGTTGAGATGTTATATTGGTTTCACTGGTGAAAATAAATCATTGAAATGGGTATATATTTGTTTTTTGTTAAGTTGCCTAATAATTATGTTATACGTACATGTGTGCATTTATGGGTCATGTAAACACTTCTGTACAATATTATATGAACCTAATAATTTAAACATTGCATTTTCAAAAAGGTTATGAGAAGTAGAAATAGGGATTGCATGTGTCAAATGAAAATTATGGTCAGAAAAAAAAAAAAAAAAAAAAAAAAGAAGAGAGAAATGAAGATTAACCACTGAAACATTTTCAGTAGTTTCAGTGGGCTCTGTTCCTGACAGCTTGTGTTTCAGTCTACTCGAACAAAGGAACTTTACCAACTTTAAGGATAATGTTAATGATAATGGTGTACACTGACCACAATGCAGCGGTTGTTGCCAGCGGGCAGGCAGGTTCGGATCAGGCGGGTGAGGAAGTGGGCAGAAGACGGGCTGTTGTGGCGACTAACCCGTGAAGGAAGAGCTGCCACCGCTGCATGACTCAAATACAGCGGGCAACTGTCTGTAGGGTTGGGGTTCAGAGAAGACAGCGCAGCTTGCCAGAGCTGAAAACAAACACAGCACACGTTCATTAAAACAGCAGCACCATGATATATTACCAGACATCTAATCTACAATATGAAGAAAAGCTACAAAAATGAGAACATGCAACAATTAGATTAACTTTAAACAGTCCAGGCTAACAGGTCTGTCAGGAAACCTGGAGGTGACGTAAACACAGATTTGTTCAAGCACTTCCTCACAACTAGAAATGAGAAATTGGAGGTAAAGTCGGTTTTATATTCGCACATTCTGAATCTCTACTTGGTAATAATCACTTCAGAAAAGTATTATTCACTCGCCTACTTATGAGGTGTGCAGTCTTGGTTTGTTTTATGTCTGACTATCAAAGTACAACACTGATCACAGTCAATTAAATAGTGCTGTTTTGAGGTCATACTTAAATGTCATTTCAGACCCAGTATTCAAATTGACATGTTTTACAATATAGAGACCGCTAAAGGAACATATGTGCGAATATAAAACCAACTGAACTCAGTCATGAGAAAGTATTGTTTGTGATTACTTTGAGTTAGATTGATATATTTATAAACACTGATCATTACATGTTGCTCCAAATGAATATAAGCCATTAACGTCCTATACAGGCATCACGGTGGCGTAGTGAGTAGCACGTTCGCCTCACAGCAAGAAGGTCGCTGGTTCGAGCCTCTGCTGGGTCAGTTGGCATTTCTGTGTAGAGTTTGCATGTTCAAAAAGTCCAAAGACATGTGGTATAGGTGAATTGGGTTGGCTAAAAATTGTCTATAGTGTATGAGTGTGAATGAGTGAGTATGGTTGTTTCCCAGTGATGGGTTGCAGCTGGAAGGGCATCCGCTGCGTGAAACAAATGCTGGATAAGTTGGCGGTTCATTCCGCTTTGGCGACCCCGGATTAATAAAGGGACAAAGCCGAAAAAAAAAATGAATGAATGAACGTCCTACACACAGGAAGAAAAATCTATATTACTGCGATTAACCATAATAATATTTAATATAGTAATTTACCATGATATTAAGTATTACTTGAAGTAATTTATTAACGAAGTACACATAATAATTATCATGATATTGCTATGGCTGACCATAGTATATTGAAGAAAACAAAAGGTTTAGTATGGTATATTTCTAGAAAAAACCTTTAAGGTTGTTTTGTGCCTACTTCAAATTCAAATGTTACGTTAAAAAGCCGTATTAAAGGTCGAGTCTTTCGCTTTTTTGCTGTGTAAACAAATTCATGCCATCTTTGAGCTGCCTTAGTAGTTTGTAGTATTTTTTGGGCGTAAATGTATTAATGACAGCTAAACTTTACATCAGAATCATTTCTGTGCTGCCTTCTGACTCTAACGTGGTACTGTCCTTATGAAAATTAACCATAGTTTTATTATATTAAACGTGTATTAACCAAAGATGCAGTTTTTTGCTAAATCTCCACCGCTTTACTGCATGTTTATCATGTTTCCACTATGGGTACTGTAGCAAACTATGATTATTTACTTTATTAGCTGTTAATTTTCGCAAGAGTTCGGTTGTGGAACTATAATGCAACAAATGTGATTAAAAAGCTTAAAATAGAGTCGAGTAACGATAATTTATTTAACCGATTTATGTTTCCACTAGTAACGGCAGATTAGCGTTAGCGGTCTGTTACACAACACTAGTCAGTGCAGGCGGGTTTCACTGTAACTTTAGCAGGTAAGCTAACGTCAATCTGTGTTTACCAGTGAAAATGCTTGATGTGCAACACTGCGTACCTCTTTGGTGACCACTGGCTGCAGTTTCCCCTTCACCTGGGTCCAGTTGACCTGCTGCAGATTAGCGAGCTGACCAACGATCAGGACCGGCCGGTTCTGCGGCTCCGAGTCCCCGGCTGAAGCCTTGAACTCCAGCAGCACGTTCGCCATCTTCCGCCCGAATGAGAAGCTGCTCTGGAGGAAGACGCACTTTGACCTTCCGCTTCTGCTGCCCGTCTCGCGAGTCCTCGTGCTGCTAAGCAGTTTAGTTAGGCTTTCTGATATACACCCTAATCTCTTTTGAGGGTCCCGCAAAAAATGAGGGCAGTGTCGGACAGTAAACAAGCTGCGGCCGAAAGTTTACGAGAAATGTTTATATTATTTATTAAATTACCAATTTATTGTATTTTATTACCGTCGACCTATACCCCAACCATCATAATAATGTAAAACAGTAATTATATCGAGCATTATTCATATTATTAACAGTGAAATAAGAATATGAGTTATTGTTGTAAACGTCAGAAAATTGTGAGCATCCGCAGCTGTATCCCCTCTAGACTTTACCAAACAACTGTACAACTGATCATGGCCTGAAGTTTTCATCTGTTGTATCCTTCAAAATACGCTACTTTATTCTAAGGGGCCCTTCGAAATGGCCCGTTTTGAGCTCTTTGAATTTGGAATGACACTTCAATATGGCGGTCATGATTTTTTTCCACTCCAAAGTCCCCTTACACCCTAGCGAAAATGTTTTTAATTAATTTTCTTATATTGTAAACAGCAATTACAAAATGTAAAATTTTAGGGTGTCACGGTGGCACAGTGTGTAGCACGATCACCTCACATCAAGAAGGCCGCTGGTTCGAGCCTCAGCTGGGTCAGTTGGCATTTCTGTGTGGAGTTTGCATGTTCTCCTCATGTTGGCGTGGGTTTCCTCCCGTTGCTTCCCTACAGTTTAAAAACATGCGCTATAGGTGAATTGGGTAAGCTAAATTGTTCGTCGTGTATGTGTGTGAATGAGTGTGTATGGATGTTTCCCAGTGATGGGTTGCAGCTGGAAGGGCATCCGCTGTGTAAAGCATATGCTGGATAAGTTGGCGATTCATTCCGCTGTGGCAACCCCAGATTAATCAAGGGACTAAGCTGAAAATAAAATAAATAAATGAATTTATATAATATGCTCGTAGTAGTATCAGAGACTCTCTAAATAAGAAGCCCTATACCAGGGGTGCTCAACCCTGTGTTCCTGGAGAGCCACAATCCTGCAGATTTCAGTTGCAACCCATATCAAACACACCTGCCTGTAATTATCAAGTGCTGTTCAGGTCCTAATTAATTGGTTCAGGTGTGTTTGATCAGGGTTGCAACTGAAATCTGCAGGAGGGTGGCTCTCCAGGAACAGGGTTGAGCACCCCTGCTCTATACGAACTTTAAAAATTTGTGAACTCTTTACTTATTACATATGTACATTCTGTATTATTATTGTGTTTTGTTTATATTTACCTTATGGCATTTCTACTTTTTACTGTACTTTTCTTTTGGACTGTTAATTTTATAGGATGTCCCGTTAGAAACGCACCCACCGGTATTTTTTTCTGGGGTTCTCGACCAAAAGATTACACCTGTATCACAGCAGCAAGTCAAGCTTGTATTACCTATAAAGAGCCATCCCGTTTTCAACAATGACTGAATGCAATATCTGACATAATTAGGACTCAACAGCTTTTAGCGAATTGACAACCATTAGAACAACTGCAGCATTACCACAACTCGGCTATCATGTTTACACAAATGGGGGCGTTTTTGACCATTATTTTATGCTTTTGTTTTCTTTAGCTGCACTACTTCAGTTTGATTTAAAAACTAAACACATTTATTAAAAAAAAGTTGATTAAATATAATAACCAATTAATTAAATAGGACCATGAAGTAACACATTGAAGTTTTTTTCCCCAATATTGTTATATTGATGCGATCCCAGCTGTATCCCTTCTAGACTTTACCTAACAATTTCCCTCCACAAATTATCTTGCTGAAGCTTCCATCAGTTGTACCCTTCAAAATACTTAATTCATTTTCTTTTTCATTACAATGAAGTAATAAACAGCCCTTCAAAGTGGCCAGTTTAATTACTGTGTTTTAGAATGATGCGTCAATATGGCAGCCATGGTTTTTTTTTCCACTCCAAAGCGCTCTTCGGAGGGCAAAATGTCCCTTTTGACGCATAGACGGGTACTTTTTTCAGGGGTTTTCGACCAAAAGATTACAACACCTGTATCAGAGCATCAGGCTTTTGTCACCTAGAAAAAGACATCCCGTATTCAACAATGACCCAATACAATATCTGGCAATACAATGTTTTAGTGAATTTTAGTGAATTTAAGCAGCCACAGCTTTCCTACAACGCAACTATCATGTTTACACTACACAGCAAAATCTTCTGAGTAAAATTTACTCAGTTCAGGATGTATTTGGTCCCTCTCTAAATTGAGTAAAAGTTACTCAACAGCAGTTAAAGTTAATGAGACAATGAAAGGATTAATTAAGGATGATTGAGCACTGATGATGAACACCTGCTGTTAATAAGCAAAATCAGAAGAGAAACACAAAACTACATTTACCTTCAGTCACAGCATAAGATGAAATAAACTGAAAGAAAACACATTGAATCTCTCAAAATCTCAGCAGAGGATCATTAAGCAACTCCACAAACAGAAGCTTTACTTATTACCGACCTGTTTGGCCTTATTTCTGCCACACTCTACAAAATTCCATATAAATCCCCTGAGTAAAATTTACTCAGTTCAGAGTGTATTTGGTCCCTCTCTAAATTGAGTAAAAGTTACTCAGCAGGAGAGTTAAAGGTAATGAGACAATGAAAGTATTAATTAATGATGATTGAGCACAGATGATGAACACCTGATGTTAATAAGCATAAATAGAAGAGAAACACAAAACTACAACTGACTTCAAACAGCAGCAGCAGATTCACTTATCACTAAAACACAAAAAAGTGTTGTTTTTTATTGTTGTTGTAAAAAAAATACTTAATCAGTTCATTCTCATTAATATCACTATATGGAATTTTGTAAAGTGTGGCAGAAATAAGGCCAAACAGGTCGGTAATAAGTAAGGCTGCTGTTTGTGGAGTTGCTTAATGATCCTCTGCTGAGATTTTGAGAGATTAAATGTGTTTTATTTCAGTTTATTTCATCTAAGGCTGTTAACTCTGCTGCAGAGTTACTTTTACTCAATTTAGAGAGGGACCAAATACACTCTGAACTGAGTAAATTTTACTCAGAGGATTTAGCTGTGTATTAATGAGAATTAACTGATTAAGTAATTTTTTACAACAACAATAAAAAAACACCAGCATTTTTAGTGATAAGTGAATCTGCTGCTGCTGTTTGAAGTCAGTTGTAGTTTTGTGTTTCTCTTCTATTTATGCTTATTAACAGCAGGTGTTCATCATCTGTGCTCAATCATTACTCAATTAATCCTTTCATTGTCTCATTAATTTAGAGAGGGACCAAATACACTCTGAACGGAGTAAATTTTACTCTTCTGATTTCGCTGTGTACGGTTATTTACTTGTTTGTTGTTAATATAGTTTTGTTGTATAAATGCTTTTGACTGTGCTCATCATACATTAAGCATAAAACAGTTCATAATTAAAAAAATATATATTTAATTAACTTTTTTTAGGACCCTATTCAATTTTTTGGAAATAATATTAACTTATGTATAAAGTACTGAAGAAAACGAAAACAAAAGCATTAAATAAAGGTCAAAATGCACCCTTTTCTTAACGCAGAAAGACAAAAAAAAAAAAGTAATTTTTTAATATATATATTTGTTTTAATTTCATTAAAAACCTGGTCAGCTTTAACAGAAGGTTCAAATAGCATACAGTAGTACCGTAATGGCAGAAAAATATTAGAAATTTCACACCAGATTTCACGCCGAAACCATGAAGAAAACCACACGAAATGGGTTTAAGCCTTGAATGTGCAGTTATATCATCATCTAACCTTCTAAAATAACATAAGAATAAAGTCTCTGGATTTATAAAATAACATGGTCTTCATCACGTTACCCCCATCATACAGTAGTGGTGCAAACACCCTTCACAAAAGCCAACAAGAACTGATTTTTGAGAGGACAGAAAAATTGCAATACACAAAAAACAGAAAAGACAACCTATAGGCTTTAGACACAGCTACTAACAGACGACAACAGAACTCCATAAACTGTACACATATGTGCAACTAAAATAAATAATTTCATCCTGTACAGGAAACAGTAGTTGTAGGGTCAGTCAGCAGAGGCGACTGAGCTTCAGTCTGAGAACGACGATCAAAGTTCAGTTTAAAGCTCAGACTGATAATTACGGTAGTGACAACAATATTCAATGAAACATGGACGAGCAAAGCTTTAAAAAAACAACATCCAGGATTAGCGCACACAGGTCCACTCTTTAAGGCAAGGAATAAAGCAAAACTCCAGAACAAATCACTGAAATGATACTGATATCGTGACAACACTGCCATTAAAATGCAGACAAACTGTAACATTCAGTTCATTCAATACCTGCTGTCAGAATCCCAACGCTATACATCTCACCACACAGAAAACAACTATGGTTTGAATAGGTGTTCCTCAGTCTTTAACTTCCTCAATGGCTTTTTGGAGTGTCAGTGCTCTCTCTTTCACATACTCATACACACACACACACTCACATTCATACATTTGTGGAAAATCAGAGACTTCTGTGACATCATCTTGAGCTCAAATCAAGCACACATCCTAAAAAAGTAACCACGGTCTGATTGAAAGACACCTTTCCGATGCAAAATGCAATGTTGAAATCCAAAAATAACACGAACGGAAGACAAGAATGTTGGGGAATCTGTTGAAAACATCAAATTTAACAAACTTCAGAGACGTATATCTAAAGTGCCTCAATGGTGCACTGATTTTGATGCCAATTAAACCCAATCCCTACTAATGTCTCGTTAACTTCTCCAATCAAATTTGTTTCACTGTTATACAGTACACAATACTGTAAAACTGCAACTTTATTTATTACTGCTAAATTTGATAATGCCAATTGATGATAATGCCAAATGATGAAACTGAAATTGTATATAGGAAATATGACCATGTACGGTTACAGTATGTGCTTGAGTAAAACATTTTTCTTCTATTCTGCACTCTACACTCAAATTATTTCTGCTGGTTGATCAAACTAATTTAAGATAAGCTGAATTAACACAATTCTTGAGTTTTTGGGATAACTTAATAGTTTTACATTCAATTCACTTAAATTTGTAAAAACAAGAAAGCTAACTTAACTGATTTGTGTTGGGGCATGAAAGAATTGTGTGGAACCCTGCACTTTTTACACTGCACTTAAAGCAAGTACACTGTACTTTTACACTCAGTTACTTAAAGCGAGTAAACCAATTGCCTTAAAAGCAACAAGCTGACTTTACGAAAATAATGCAAGTAAACTCATTGTAATTTGGAACTGTTCTGTTGACTTAATTTTTATAATTATGCAAATTGTACTCACCTTTAAAAAAAAAACGAATCACTTTTTCCACTGTAAACTAATCACTTTTTACAATACACCTTTATTATATATCAGCTTTTCTGTATCTAGCAAAATGACATACAATAACTAAAATAAATCTGCTCTTCCAGACTCCAGCGTGTCTT